>JAWLRI010000172.1:285054-320123 GCA_034781795.1 Crypturellus tataupa | reverse complement strand
AAGGAAGGAAGGAAGGAAGGAAGGAAGGAAAGGAAAGAAGAGAAAAGAAAAGAAAAGAAAAGAAAAGAAAAGAAAAGAAAAGAGAAAAGAAAGAGAAAAGAAAAGGAGAATAGCTTGTGTCACTCTAAAAAAATCCATTTGTGATCACAAATGAAACATTTCCAGTCTCATAATGGGGAGATTGCTTGGTTTTATTACCAGTCATGCAAAGCCAGACCTCATCAAAAGAAGCACTACACAGAGGTCCCATCTTTCCATTAAAATAATTTCAAAAAGCTTTTTTTTTCTTTTTCCACTGAAAGAACCCATTTTGCAAGATGATTTAGCTCAAAATCTGCTGGGAGTAACCCTTGACATAAAGTCATATTGTGTTGGAGTTTAGTCCTAAATTCATACATCAATTATTTACTGTCAACGCAGATTGTATAAGTGTAGAAAATTACTAGGAATGATATTTTCTCTCAGGCAGAAAGAATGTGATACAGCGGATACATCCCACCTAATGTGCTGTCCCACTGTCCACAGGCCAGAATTATTTATGCATTAGAAAACACTCTGCCAGGGCAAAAATAAGAGAGGAAAGAGGGAGACAGACACATTATTTTAAACCTTTCATAACATCCATAAATATTTCATAACAAATAAATAAAGAATGTTGGGCTTGTTTGGAGGACAGCTGTAGCTGCATGGTTCAGTGCTTTGCAAAGCTCCAGAGACCCCACGCTTACCCCTCAGTTAAGCCCCCATTTCTTTTTAATCATCCACTTAGTGCATTGTGGGTAGGGGAGCTCTCCAGGTGAGTTGAAAAGCTGGAGGTTATGCATGTGAATACAACTTTTTATTTTATATTGTTAAAGCAAACAGTAGAAGGAGAGTTTCTCTTTAATCCTGTGTTCAGACTTTTTGCCTTCTGTCATTTCAATTTTTATATATCAGGGGAATGACTGCTTTGTTCCAAAAATTATTAAAGAATAATTCTACAAAAACTTTTTTTTAAGCACTCATCTTTTATAAGTCAGAAAGACATTTCATGGTGCATGTGGAGAAATTTTGTCTAATTTTGTCTAAACGAGTCAGGGGTTCAGTTCTCAACATGGGTAGACCTGAAGTCTATATTCAGGATAGACCTTAGGAGCTTTATTTCTTAGTTTGGAGTGAACACAGAAGTTTCTGCATGCCACACCACTTTCCTAGAGTCACTAATGGTGTTTGCAAAGTAGATGGCTTGTGAGAACTGTCTTGGTGCAGGTGAGTGTCAGCTGCTGAGGCTTAGTGTCTTAAAGTTGCTTTTATAAGACATTAAGAATGGATTTCTGATTTAGATGACAGAGCAAAACATTTACAGAAGACTCCAGTTAATTTAGAAGTCTCATTGTTATATTTTGGACTATTTTCCAATATATCTTCAGGAAACACAGAGATGTCTTTATACAGTATGTCATTACTTCTGGTGTTTTCTGAATTTCTTTGTGCCCTGGTACATTTTTGGAGTTACAACCCTGCAAATGCCTTCTATGGCTTCCTAGCATAGAAGGAGAGCATGGGAAGCAGAACTGCAAGCTTTCTGTAATCATTGACGCTGGAGAGTTTCCTTAAGGGGAAGCATTAGCTGGATGCAGATCCTGCAGAACAAAATAATTTCCCTCTTAAAGACATATTACAGTCTGTTTCTAGAACTATTCCTGAGGGCTGGCCAATTTGTCATCGGATATGCAGTCCCTAGGTTATAGAATGTACTTAGGTAATAGTTAACAGTCGTCCTTAATATCTAAAATGCAAGTATTCACATCAGAAGATATATATATATATATTTCAAATAATTAAAAATTTAGTGTATAATAAAATCAAGTATGGGTCAACTTGAATTCTAACCAGGTTTGAGAAATCCTATAGTAAGCCAATAAGTCCTCTGTGACAGCATTGCAGCTAGGCCTTGTCTGATGAGTTCACATAGCGCTGAACCAGATCATGGGAATGATCTCCAATTACCTGAGGGATTTATGCCCCACGTATCGCGCCTTCTGGATAGGATGACAATATTTTTTAGTGAAAGTTATTGCTGTTGAACCGCTGAACGTAAAAGATAGTGTGCAAAAGGTCTGACACATACTTTTAAATGTCAGACTCTCCAGCGTGTCACAAGGCCCACTAATTCCCCAGGAAATAGTCCACAAAGGACTGTGCTATGACATTCACTTGACTTCTCTTGGTTTTCCATGGATTGGTATCACAGACTGGTATTTTTGCACTGCAGAAACACAAAGTGATACCTGGGCAGTGTGGCAAGATCCAGAACTTTCTGCAGCACCTTCTGCAACTACTGTCTCCACTCCTACGATGGGAGAAGTTGTGACCTCATAGGAAAAAAAAAAAAAAAAAAAAAGTGAAGACCTGTAGATGTTTGCAGATGTTGAAGACTACAAATCAAAAATATTGGAGCTCACTTGTAAAAGTGCAAGGCAAGACACATAGCTAGTAGCAGAAGGAAATGCAAGCTGCAGTGTTACTAGAAGATCCTTTGTGAAAATGTGAACCAGCAACAAGAATGCTCGCAATGATCTTGATCTGCCTACACAGATGCTGACAAACCTCAGGGTGGGAAAGTCCATACATGCAGAATATCGTGTTCAGGACTTCTCTTTGATAAATTAGAGTGAGACCACGGAAGAGCAACAAAAACAAGCATCATTTGGAGGAATTAATCTATAAGAAAAGATTCTGAAAGGAATAGATGTGATTATGCAGTTATTCTGGGCATATACCTGGGCAAGACAAGTTGTAGGCCTGTATAGAATTCAATAACTATTTGAACCAGGAGAAACAACTCACACACAAACCAAAAATAAATAAAACAAAATAAGACAACAAAACAAAACAAGGGCTTGTCTTTGTAAGTAAATTCTCTCCCGGTAGTACTTGAAGAGTTGCTGTTTGAAGAAATTAATCCCTATCTGAATGGAAACAACTCAGCTTTTGCTTGATATGTTCTAGCTTGAATTTCCATTCGTTAATTGTTATTACACAATATACAAGTCTGTGAGCTAACTGAAGAACCAATTACCAATATTTCTCCTTTTATTTTTCCTGACAACTAACCTGAAAACTTTTGACAATCCTTTTGACAGAATATAATGCATTTAGATTTTTCTTGGGGCTTCTCTGTGAACAGTTGCAATGGTATTAACAGTTACTTTGGATTCTGGACACTGAAGTGGGACAGTTTTCCAAAGATAGAACCACTGGTACTACATGCAGAGACAATTTAGCATTTCAACATATATTTAATATTTTCTTCTTTAAACCTCTAGGGATTACATTTTTCCTTTTAGTTAAGACCTGAATATACAGAGATAAGTAATGGAAACTGGTCTGAAGAATTACTCCACTATATTAGTAATCATACAAGAGGCTAAGAGGGCTTTTCATTAGGATATTTCATGAGGTTTCCTCAGAATCAGCCTGGTTCTAGAAAGAAGGCAAAAGATGGTGACTATCCGATGAGAGGCATGCCTTCTCAGAGAAGAAAAATGGTATCAAAAATATCAATATGTACATTTGATGAATGGAAGAAACTGGAATTTTTTTTCCCCTGGGAACAACTGAAGGGATTTGTCTTCAGAACACAGGTGCTTTAGTTCAAATGTTCTGCGTTTGTTCACTCTGGAAAATGTCTTCTGTTTGGAGAAAGATTGGTGACTGAAGACTGAGACAACAATTTCAGAAAACACCCTTAATTCTGATTTGTAGTTCAAGGTCCCATAAAGGTACATATTTCACCCTGAACATGGATAACCTTCTTTTTCTTGTTTTGAATCAAAGACCCAGTGATGATCATCCACTGAAAGTACTTCTTCAGAAATTTGCCAGCTGACATTTGCACATGACTATTTTAATACTGCCTTAGGGCTGAAGTAGAAGAATTTCTGTTACTTTCTACAAATTATCTGGAATAGAAAAAGGGGAATTGAAAATATACGTAAGAATAAATAAAATACGTGTCTGTTTATGGAACTCCTCCAATTTCAGAAATAATATTGTTCCTCAATTAAAGCATTTAATTTGCAATATTTTAAATGCTAGCTGTATAGTTCCAGCATTTTGCAGCTAGGTGTAGATTTTGTTTTCCCTTCTTTCACTCATGTACAGATGACCTTCAGCTGAGACACAAGCAGAAAGCTGAATTTTTGAACAATGAACAATATGGGTCTTTCTTTGGTGTTATTTTTCATGGGACCCATGCATTTAAAGTAACTGTAGTTTTCATTTCATTTTGTGCTGACTTGGGTGTTTACTATTGTCATGTTATTAACCTTGCTTTAAAAAGGCTTTCATAACATCTGTATAAGACTTTATTACTCGTCTTAGTTGCTATATGCAGTTCATGACCTTATTAAAGGATATGTCCTGCCCTTGGAATTCCATGGAATAAGGTAATTGATATAGAAGAGTGTTACAGAATAAAATATACACTCTTTTTCTTTTTAAACTCTGTCAAACTACAGGCATACAGGTGTTTTTTAGTTCTCTCTCTGCAAAGGGAAATTTGAGGAATGGATTTCTCAGGGAATGAATAACGGAATACGAATCTGAGAAATTAAAATTTGGCCCATAAGGATGTCAAATGGCAAGTATTACATTTTACATGAGTCTGTAGCTGTGAGGCCAGTTGCCACCGGATAAAATATGTCATAACGGCTTACATTTACCACTTGCTTATAGCCCTTCTTGACCAAAAAGGTCAAGAAAAATAGCAAGCCTACTGCTATTGGATTGCATGATATTTTTTACAGAAAAACAAAAAATAAATGTTTCAGAGAGCTGTGTTCACAGGTGTTGAATCCATTTTTTTTTTTTTTTTTTTTTTTTTTTTTTTTTGACTGATGTACATGTTAAATTGCAAAGAATAGTTTTATCTGAACCTTTAGAAGCACGAGTAACAAGCCTGAGACTTTTCAAGATTTCTTAACGGTAAAAAAAGGGCTTAGTCCACTCCACACAAAAGGTGTGCTTAATGCTTAATTTTACTTGCCAAAGTCCACTGCAATGGCAGAGGCTGTATGCACCTTATGCTGAAGACAAACAGCAAAAGAGCATCATGTCTGAGCATCATTTTCCCATACCTCCTTCAAGGGCTTTGGTCCTACCCAGACATGGAATTTTCCTGTTGTCTTCTCCAGGAAACATTTGTGTTTTGACTGGAGAAAATATACCCTTGAAAACTGCTGAGATTTGCCTCTCTAGAATGTCATTTAGATGCCGTTCTTCAAAACGGCCGTCGTGCATGAAAACATTCCCATACATTTTTAATATTACCCCTTTAGTCTCTGGCTTTAATCCACTCCCTTTAATGTTTGTATAAAGCTATAAGGATCTTTTATAAAGGTCACATATGAATCCAGCTTACTCTAAGGAATCATATTCCTTAAAGCTTGTTGTCTAGTGGAAATCAAATATAGCACTTACAAAGCAGAACTGTTGGATTAGTGCTCTCTTTAAGTGCTTTTCAGCCTGTAGCATCTGAACTTTGTACATGTTTGCACTCTGTTTGAGAAGCATGAAATACATATCCTCTCCATTATCTGCAAGCCATGTTCAGTTCTGACATCGTCTGTCTCCATTCAACTCTGATGTAATCCCTCCAGGACACATATTGAACGCATCAAAATTTCCACTAATCATAACTGGTGTGAATAGGAGCAAGCTACTCCAGATTAATTGTAGGAAATATGTAAATTAGACAGTTTTCAGACTTTGTCTCATGTCTGCCATTTAACTGCAAGCCAGTCAAGAGCATCACAAAAGGACGCATCTCTTTTTCACTGAATAACCAAAATATTCTCTTTTATTTTTTCCAACTATATCAAGTGTTTGTAAAAAGACTTACTGCCTCTCCCCGATCCCTAAAAAAGGAATATCACAAATACTGATTAGTAATAATAGTAATACAGAAGATCTGAATGGTAAAATAACAGTGCCAGAGTTTAACATGATAAAGAGAGATTTTTTGGTATCTCACTGTGCACAATCTCCAAAACTTCTTTCTATATTAAAATAATCACTGTTCTATCATAAAATTAAAGACTGATTTCAAAAAGTCACTGTACACAGTAAACAGGATATGCTATTGAATAGCATATATTTTATTTGTCAAACTGATATAGTTGGAAAATGTATGCAAGCCTTTACCTTGAAGAAAAATCTGAAGAAGATCTTGTGCAGTTGAAAGCTAATCCCATTTTCCCTAACCTTATCAAATAACTTATAAACCTTTTCTTTCTGTGTTCTTGAATCACTACATTCACAGAAAAATATGGGGGCTTATAACAACATTTATATAGTATGGAAACAGCTCCAAAATATCATAAATACTATGATATATAAATAAATACATAAATACTAAATGTTAAGTGACAGCATTCTGGATTTCACTCATAATTTATTTTCCATGCCTTTCTATTTTAAACACACATAAAGTTGTAGAACAGGAAAATCTTTTATTTAAAATAAAGGAAATGTTTCCTTTGAAGACTCACAAGAAAAAAAGAAAAAAAACCTGTGGGTCAGTATCTGTAACTGAAACCAAAAGCTTCAATTTGTATCTGGAAAGACAAAATAAAAGGAAAATTGTGCCAAAAGCACCTTGAGAGTTACTATGTTTTTTCTTCCAAAGAATGCCAATAAAAAAAAAATCTTTATTCATATGTGATATGTACCTCAAATCCCCATTATTTAACCCAGATTATATGTCAACCACAATTCACATATCAGCTAATGTGACATTTGAGAAATATCTAAGGCACTTAAAATATCTATATTTTACACGAAGTTCCACAAAATGTAACAATCTCATTTCAAGCTTGATTATCAACTTTAGAGTCTGTGGAAGACTTTAATGAAAAAAAGATGAGGCTCATATTATTGCATCTAAACATAGTATATATCTTGTGATGTACACAGTGTTCATGCTAAAATTAACGATCCATTAAGAATATTCAATTAGACCTATTTTATATTTTCATGGTGTGTATCATCTATTTGATAAAAAATCTCTTTGAGAGGATGACATGAATAGAATACGTATGAATAAGATAAAGTTATTTTCAGATAAATATGAAGAAAAGTTAACAAAAATCATAATATATAGAGTTGTCTCAGCTTTAATGATCTTCATTAAAAAAATAAGCATTTCATTTTATATGATATGCTCTAAGTGATCAGGAATTGTTTTCTTTAAACAGAACCCAAATTATACTATATTTTTGAAATCAATCAAGTACTGCTTGTTTTCATATAAAAGTATGCACTATAGGATATCCAATTAAAGATGGTGGGCCAGACAGCTTTGGGTGTAGAGAGGAAATTATGTGCAGAGGCCATGAAATGCTAGAAAAGGGACTCTAAAGCTGTGAAATTGTCCAGACAGGACAGTCTGGACAGTCAGAGTTAAGAGATTTATGAGTAGTTGCTGCTTTCACAGTATTTTCATCAATTTAGAGAAATATTTTATATTCTAGAACTATTAAGAAAACATCTCCTATTCTCTCCCTTCTTGTAACAATATTCAGCAGTTATTCTACTGCTTTAATCTTTGTTCTTCGACATAGTTCTTTAATGCATCATACATTACTGACTTTCAAAAAGATATCTCCTATGACTTCACTTTAGAAAGACAATCCCTAGCCCCATCTATAGAAAGTCAGGTCTGTCCCCTCAGTACACAATATTTCACAGTGAAGGCCATGGAAGAAACATTGGATGTAAAATATCAAAATAAATTACTTATATATTGGCAGTCCAGAAATGTAATAACATTTTTTTGTTTGTTTCATATAGAAATGCATCAAAACAAAGCCTGTTAGATGTTGCTATAGCTATATTTTGGTCAAGAGCAATATGTTGCTACAATTAATCTACCATATGGACATTATTCTTAAATAGTATAGATACAGTGGCCTTTCTTCTTTGCATGGATGTAAAACAGGATGAGATTTGCTATTAATTCACATCTGTTGATCCGTATGATCTTATCAGGTTTGGATCCTAACTACTGGGATTTCTGCAGAAAAAAAAAATAAATAAAAACAGTGTAATTGAACCATTATCTGTGATCTGAGTCAGAGTTTTTGCACAGATGCTTTATGTGCTTAAACTGATACACCTTAGAGTGGTCACAAAGACAGCACAGCTGTTAGGAATAAAGTTTGTCCTGAAGTCAGAGGCCATGCTACACACCCTCCAACTAGCACTGTACTGTACAAAAGCAAATTCACTTCTGTATTCCCTCCTTCACTCATCCTGTCTCACCAGCTCTGCGCATTAAAAATGTTATGAGAGGTTCATGTTAGGAAGTCTTGACCAGATAGCAGAAGGATTGTCTGGCTTTTTATCCAAGTTTTAACCCACTGTTTAAAAAATAAATTATACTTACATTAGCCTTAGAAGTTATTACAATGTGGTTTCTTTTCAGCACTTCTCTTGCTTTTTTTGACCACAGTGTTACATAAATTCTTTCTGTAGTCTTTAGAGCAATTCAAAATCAATCCCTGAAAGCAGCTAGTCGAGTCTTGGAATGAAGCTTCCAGGAGAAAACCCTCATAAAAGGCAGAAACAGAAAAAGGAACAGTTACAGCACGATTTGGACTAGTGGAAACTCAGACCATTACTGTTACAAGTGGTTATAACTAAATCAGTACTTAGTGTTAGAAAAATGAAGGAAAAAAAAAAAAAAAAAGAGAGAGATCGGGTTTAATTCGCTCAGCATAGCTAGTTTCACCTTCCTCTCATTTTAGACCCACACCCTCATTAAAATATGAAATTGGTTTGTGTCCTTTACAATGGTTCTCTTTTGCTGGGTTCCTTCAAAACCAAAAATACCAGCAGAATGAATACTTATCATCACTATACTCTTCTTATTCTCACACTCTCTTTTTCAGGTCTCTTTTATATGTATGTGAGGATGAACTTCCCAAATATTCTGCTGAATATATACTAATAGCCTGCATTACTATTTGCATACCATATGTTCACTAAGAACTTAATTACACTTTGTTCCACAATAATCCACAAACAAGTATTTTTTAAAAAACTAACGTATGTCAGCTAATATTTTTCCTGACTTATTTACTTTTTCATTTTGCTTCATTTCTAATTTATGCATGACCCCTTTTTGGTCTTGCTTCATTTTCCAAAGAATGATAATAAATGAGGTTCTACTAACTCAAACACTTAGGCACATGCTTAAATTTATCCTTCTGAGCAGCTATTGAAGAATTTTATGCATAAAGTGAGGAAGGTTCAGTGTGAGTATAAATGCTTCCAAGTTTAATGTTGAAATATATCCATACACTATACATACTACATAAAGTACACCTTGCAAAAAGTGAAGCTTAACTAGGAAAAAAATTACATCCTAGCAATATCAACTTACATGTTTGATAGAATTGATAGAGGTACATCATTCTCTTTTCTTTCACATTTTATAAGATCTATTAGGACACTTTTTCATGTAGTCAAAAGGGTCCCTACTAAATGCATTCATGCACATTTAATATATTCTAAATATTAATTGGGAAATAAAGTTTAGTAAACATAGAGATGTTTACCAGGATAGGAGAATATCCCTAACTTGTGAAGAGGTTTCACAATACTGTTAATCTCATCAGGTCCTCAAGGCACATGGCTATTGAAGATTCACTTGCATGGTTCAATAACCATACTAATTTATCATTTTGAATAATATAATTCTTCTAAAAATTATGACTCAGGTACTCACAGGATATTCACAAAGAAGTTAAGTATATAGAAAATGTATTTTTTTTTTTCAATTTTACAGAGGAATGATGCTTGATGTGAAATTTCTGCCTGATCTAATTCACAAATATTTCACAGGAGATAAATTTCTCATATTCAAATTCACAGCAAGAAGAATGGATTCTAGACAGGCAGCCAAGATAGGTATTTGATAGTTATTTGACTATAATATCCTGATCCCAAAACTTTCAAACAGATACGTCACAACGTTGAAATTTAAGAATATGCTTACAGTTTGTGTAGAGATGACTTGGAAAACCAACCACATGTTTCTTCAAGCAGTATGAATTTTGTACATATTCCCCAGTTCCACCCAGAATTCTGCATAAGTACTGAATACAGCTGAATTCCGTGTGAAATAGGCATGTAGTTTGATTTCACTGAGCTTTAATCTCATCTTTTATTTCTTGTGTACCTGTACCCATAGTACAACTACATACAAATTATTCTCTTCTACTGCTGCATGAGTGCGTTGTCGGCAATTCCAGAATAGCTAAATAAGGTGGAAGAACCTTGTGCACAAATGCAGACCAACTGCCTACCCCATGGCAATATCTGCTGCAACTATTCCTGTCTTATCTCTTTTCAAGGTACAAATGTGAAGTCAAAGGTATTATACTGGGGTGGATACAGAAGCATATGGCTTGCAAAATATGTAGTAATTCTTATATCATCAGTGATGAAGGGAAGTTAGACATTTAAAATTGCCCCTAATGGGGATTCTAATGAAAACAAAAACTGACTGCCTAGGGGTATGTGGAGATGTCCCAGAACAGTTTTGACAAATATCCCGGATAACTGGCATTGGCAGAATTGATTGTCCCAGTGAGGAGATGGATATGAGAGAGATACTGTCAAATCCCATTTTCAAACAGTTCTATACAGACACCATAACCTGCCCCAAAATCTTATCTAGTATTTTCTTACTGTTCTACTGAAAAGCAAGGGGGCTTCCTGAATCTTTCTTACTGAAGTATAAGCCCTTTTTTTTTCTCTTGTCCCATCCACCTAGAAAGCAGATTCTGCATTTCACTTCACAGGCATCTTTCACATGCTGCAGTTTCTTATTGTGTTTCCCATCTTCTCCTTCAGCCTAACTAACCCTGATTGCTTCAGCCTTCCCCTATTCAGGTTGTGTTCCCATCTAATCATTCTTGCCACTGTCCTTTGGACTTAAATGCAATTGCACTTCATCTTTCTTTGGTGCAGTGTCCAAGGCTGATAGCAAAGCTCTGGGCCTTATATGCTGCCAAAGAAGTAAAAGGATTACTTCACACAGTTATATTGCTGCTTGATTCCTCTCTATATGGTATTTGCAGCCCCATGACAATGGGGTTCAGGTTTTAGCAGATTAAAACTCTTGTAACATTTCATACAGAAAAGCTACCTATTCCTATAACTATTCCTATAAAACCTTTCTGACTTAATGCTAGAATGTTGTCATATTGCGTTTTTCAATGACCATATTTTCTGAATTTTTATCTTGTCTTTAAACATATTCACAGCCTCTCAAATGCATATTTAATGACTTTATTCTCTGTTATGAAAACCAAGCTATATTAAAATACTGAATAAAACTGGACTCAGCACAGAAGAGTAACAGTAATGGCTCTTCAGTACAGTTTCATGACTATTCTATACTTTTTCTTATAGCAAAATATCTAAATATATTCAATTAATTCTTTCTTACAGTATATTTTAATGTAATTTATTTTACATAGTACCTTTAATATAAACTTCATCCAAGAACTACATGCAAAGTAGAACCACTTGGAAGAAAAAAAACATGTAAAGGTAGTGGTTAAAGAGTAAGTGAGAGTACTGAATCATCAGGGGAGTAGCAAAAGGAGGGAGAACATAAATTCTTTATCTTTTTGCTAAAATCACTTAATTTCCAACTTACAAAAAGAAAGTTTGCAAGGCAGAGAAATCCAAAAGGTACACACTATAGAAAGGAATATACACATTCACCTCGGTAATATTACAACAAGAAATAGAGATCAGAGAGGCATCGCAAGGAGCAGAGGGGCAAAAAGGCGGCAGACAGAAGAGTTTTGAATTTCTGCTCTCTGATGGGTAGAAGACTGGATATGCAAGAAAGTTAATTGTAGTTCTATATGTGAATATAGGGTCTATATGTGAATATATGGCCTATTCAGTGATGCTAGACCACTCAAAGTTAAACAGAACTTTACAATGCTGAGAAATACATTGCCCTAGAACACTCACCAGTGGAGAAGTACCAGAGGGCAGGAAGTCTCTTAGGCTTTTTAGGTTGCGGTTGTAGGAGGATGGCTTTGGGATTGGCTTAGGGACTGACTGCTCTGTGTGGCTACTACGCTTTGCACCGCTAGCAAGAAAAGGCCTTCTCATCCCCTGTTCCCAAGATAGGCTGGAGCAGATTCATAGAAATTTATCACAAGTTCTGCTATACATTACCAACAAGTTCAAACATTTCTGAGTTCAGTAAAGCACCTCCCAGTGGTTTACTGAACTCAGTAAAGATTCTCCCACTCAAACTCAGCATTACTTTATATAATACTGTTGGCTCGGTATCCTAGCTCAGCATGAAAAAGGAAAAAAAGGAAAACTCCTTTACGCAAGCACAACAAAAGTCTGCAGTAGCAATATTAGGCATTTAAAGAAACAGATGAGAGGCTTGAGAGATCTGGCAAAAATAAGAGAAGGTAGAAGCAGTGTAAAACAAGCTGATTTATTAGAACTCCTTTGAACATCCTTCTGCAGTAAAAGCAATTATAAATATGCAGAATTGTTGTCTGAAGTCACTAAGCAAGCCCAGAAGTGAACACAGAACTAAGGGAGTTTGACAGGCTTCAAACCCATAGTACTCACAGACTTTTCTGGGGACAGACAGAGAGCACCTGCATTTTACTGTTACTCAACAGGGTGCTTAGAGAGCAGCAGAGGCAGGGAACTGTTCTCAACAATACAGAAATTAGGTCTGGTCTGATATTTATGCAAAACATTATCCTTCACTGTGGATTTTGCTTATGGAGTGGGTTTTCTTACAGAAAACATGGGTGTGCACTAAAATTTAAGTCCACTCTGTAAATAAAAAATCATTCTGGTTGCAAGTTCTAGGTTTGCTGCCCTGACTTTATTGAATTCCACACTCATGCTCAGCCTTTAAAGGAGCTTGTTAGTGAGCAAACAAGGTTTCTATGCTGTTCAGGGCAAAAGCATATCTGATCCTTCCTTAGGGCTGCCCATCTTTAGGGAAGGCACACCGGGCAATTCAGACAGCGGTGTCACTAAATATTGCTTCATCTGTTAAAGCAAATTAACGGATTTCCAAATTGTAGTGGGTTTTTTAGACACAGTTCAGTACTGAACAGCATTTTCTTGTGAACCAGGGAAGAAGCAATTTGGGAGCAACTGTTTCCTTTCTTCCTGCATGCATTGTGGCAGTGTAAGTCTATCCTGTGCCTTCTGCATTGCCATCTAGCAGGACACCAGTGAGACCCCTGTGCCACAACTTCCACGAAGCACTGAAAAAGGCAAATAATAGGAGTACCTGCCACACACAATAATATATGATCTCAGTACTTGTCCCACACGTGATCCGTCTTGACAAATGCAATCAACACAACCCAGAACAGAATGTTTCTATTCCAGGGGAAGCTTAGACCTCAGATGGAAGTACCAGGTTGTTTTTAAGACCAGATTAAAAGCAAATTTTCTGGGGGCAAAATATTTTCCTATCCTTCAGTTTATTATAATTCTTCTGCATACATTTCCCAAGTAAAGAAAAAAAAAATCAACAATAACAACAAAATCACAAGTATTTACCAATCATCTCTACTCCTGCTATCCTTATGAAGCTATACTAGACAGTATTTCAATCATTCTACTAGCAGTCTGAAATGCTGTACACATTTCTTTTTCTGAGAAGGAAATATTCGGATCCCAGTTTCTGTGAATGTGGTTGTTCGGCATCTTCAGACTGCTGGTGATGTCAAGCAGCTTGTTTATTATTCTGAACCCTTTTTAGAAATGTGACTAAAGATCTCTGATTGCACTTTTGCATTCAGCTGCCAAAAAATGAAGTGCATGCCATTAACCGAATACCTTAGTGACTGGAGAGGCTAGCCCACTGTCACGGAGTGTAGGACCCCTACAAGGCCCTCCTGAACTGTTCAATCAGCTGGAATAAAGTCTGCAGTTTTTCATTTTCATGCACACATTACGCAAGTACTTAAATTTATCCAATAAGAAATCCTACTAAAGATGTGATGATTCCCCTCTTGACCACTCTTTTGGATGGAAATATGCTTAAAATACTTACTAGATGAAGACCTGCTTTCTCAGGAATCTGTTTTTTTTTTTTTTTTTCTTTCAGGAAAAAAAATAGCAAGAAATGATTTCTTCCCACACCAACATTGGGATGCTTGCAATGGCTTTTTTGTTATACATTATTTCATACATTCTTTTTTTGGAAATTCTTTTAATCCTTTCTGTACTTCCTTCAGTGCTGCACAGCAACTCTACTCCAATCTGCAGAATGGACTATAATTCTTTCTTAAAAAAAAAAAAAAAAAAAAGTAGAGCAACAAGGAAAAAGCTTGTATTAATGGAGTATTTTGCGGATATACAATTCTCTATTCAGTCCCATTTTTCAAAATGCGTCAATGGAGGGGGTAGTGATCCTGAATCAAGCTGTATTCTGTCACACTCTGTATTAAAATTATAATGAAATTTCACAAAATTTGATAAAGAGCAAAGGAAAGGTTTGAAACAGAAGAAAATGATAAATATAATAAGAAATCAAAACTTAATGGAAGAAGTAAAATCTCTGAGCCCCACAGAGCTTATTTGGGGAGGAAGGAGGGAGGTGAGAAAGCAGAAGAATAAAAGATAAATAAAAGATTGTGAGGGGGAAGGAAAACAATTCTCTGCTTTCATTGGGAATACTTAAATGCCTCACAAGATGAGCAATGCATTAGGATATGAAAACCTAAAGGGCAATATAATCCCAAAGGGGAGGACTAGTTTCAAACGAAGGTTTATTAAAACTTAGCTTGCTTTGCATAATGTCAAAAAAAAAAGAAATACAGTGAAACTCTAACCTTTTTTTCCTTTTCAACTTTCAGTTCCTTTCCACATTTTTTCCCTATGATAGCTTTCCCTACTGTGTAGCTTTACTCCTGCTTTCTGTTTATAACCTTTAGAATACTTTCATGAGCATATGCTATAATTCTCTCCTCTTTTCTTTATCTCCTTGTTCCTACAAGCTGGCTTGAATAAAGAAGTCATTATCAGCAAGTCCACAATGGGTCCAGACATCCACATTCAAGATGTTGTATAGATGATATATTGATCAGTCCTCAATGAGTAATAGCGTTCTAATGAAAGGAGCTCACAGAAGTTAATGTATCTGCTCATGCAAACCACAAATGAAGCATTCTGTGGCACAAAGGGTCTGGCCCTGTGAATTATAATTACTCCCTACAACAATAAAAGTCAGGAGTGGTTTTATTTATTTACCACAATCAATGATAGTCTGTGGGCTACACATTGAAAATTCGTTTTACAAACTAGCACCCAGACTGTTTGCTTTTTCTATGTCCACTGGGAATTAACCCTTGAAGTTACTGAGTTACAATACTGAGGTAGATATCCCTATAGAAATAAAGAAACAAGAATTTACTTCAGTACTGTTTTGATTAAGAGATTTTACTACAAGTATTCAGAGAGGAGTCACTACATCTGACTGCTCCTTCTAGATATGGTATATATTAAAAAAAGCATTTGTGTAAATACAAAGACTTTCTGCCCATTTTTCCTTTCTATGGGGAAAAAGGAAAAAAAACTCTGTCGCCATCTAACTAAAGCAAAATACTCCTGTCACCGTACTTCAGTAGAAGAGATTAAATCTAAATTTAAATTCTATTTGGAATGATCAGTAGACACTTGAGCCATGGAGCAAACAATTCCCTTCATGGAAGAAATGTGCTCAAGATTTTACACCTCCATCAAAGGCACTGGTGTAAAAGTCACTGAGAAGAAAAGAGGCAAAACCTGCCATAAACCATAGTGATAATTAACTTTGTATATTAAAATCCAGTAGCAGGTCAAATGAAACATGCAAAGGTAAGTATGATCACTAAAGATACAAAATGAGAGCATGAAATAGTTGTAGAAATTTTATAGGTAATGTCAGAATAGACAATGGCCATGCAGTCTATGGGACAATATAAATTCTCAGTAACCTATGAATTCATCTAGTGCTGTTTTGAAATAAAATATCAAAGCCTTCTCATGTTTGGCCTGATATGAATTTTTATATTACAAAAAATGTAATTTATAATTGCTGCAAAGGAAAATAAGATTGGGAAAGGGGATTTTTTTTCAGTTTTATATTTCAGAGAAGAGTTTTTACAGAGATGTAATGAAAAATCAAGAAATACTGTATATTATTTGTTATAAACTGATTCTATAATTCTGTTTCTAAGGAGAAGGAAAAACATTCCAAATGTATGTTATCCTTTTGCAACTTCTCAACAAAAAGTTTTATAACCTTCATGCTTTGATTATATCTGTATTTGCAAGACCAGTGCCTTAGTGTCCACAGAAGGACACTTTGTCCAAAGTTTTACTGAAATGAATTATTATCACATAGTAAACCACGGAATTTCCCTGTGTTTTGCTGACCTAGGCAGTTTTTTTGTGCTACTTAATAAATGATGTTCTGCGTTTAAATATTATGTCTTGCCCTTTCAAAAGTTATTCAGAAGCAGAAACTAGGAAAATTAGAGAGAAAAACAGCATAGATGATCAAAGGTAAGAAATGGCTTCCATTTGAGGAACAAGTGAAAGAAAGGAATAATGAGCCTGGAAAGGATCTGCCAGAGGTAGCATAGGGGAATGATAGGTGTCCATAAAAACCATGAACAATTCACAGAAGATAAAAGTGAAGTATTTTTTCACTCTCTTTCAATACAAAAATTATAGTGTCTAAAATGTGACTAATAAGTTGAAAGCAAACACATACACACAGCAGTGCTTTCCTTGATTCAGGATGTTTTACAGTGTTGCAAGTCCATATGATTTCAAAGGATGACTGAGCAAATTTGACTGAGCTGTGAACTCCCTTCACAGCTGTACACATTTCTCCTAGCTTCTGAGAATGGCCAATGTTATCTGAAGTTGACCACATCTCAGGACACTGAGGTAGGAACACTGATTATATGAAAATATGCAACTGAACCATAAAATAAAGCATTGCATCAAGCAACCAATGAATTTAGCAAAAGTAAATTAAAAGGAGTACTTTTTCAGTGCTTTCACTGTAAGTGAGATGAACAAACGGCCATCTGCTGGAAATTTGGTCTCAGGCTTTGCCTCCGTGCCTGACGGATAGGTGTACCTTTGCATTCATTCTCACACACTCATCTATTTTCTCTCTTTGCCCCTCATATTTCTTATGCTTCTTAACATTGAACTGCATGGATTTGTAATTTTATTGACTTGAAGCAGTTACAATGCCAATGGAACCAAAATCTTCCTTCATGAGATGCCAGAACGATCTCAACTCACTTTTAATTGTTATGAGAGACGTTTGAAAAGGAGAACTGAAGGTTACAGAATTTCCGTTTAAAAAAAAAAAAAAAAAAAAGTTATCTTTCAAGGATCTACAGCTAAAATCTGCACTGATAGGAAAATAAAGCTATCTTCCCTCAAATCCTGAATAATCTGTGTTCTGAATTAATTTATCTTTCCAAAGCTCAACCATAAATGATAGGAGTCATCTTTTTTTTTCTTCTTTCCTTTCTTCTTTCTTCCCTGCTGTGTGCATACATGTGTTCTTCTTAAGTCTTGGTAAATCTCTCTGATTAAGAGTAGGATTAATATAGAAGAATTAACTTTTAAGATCAAAAAGAAATTTAACTTATACCAACAAGAAATTGTTACTAATAAGCATTCTTTGAGCAAAAGAAAGGCTCTCTGTGTACAAAGAACTGCTTAACTGAAATATAAGGGTTTTTTTTTTTCCTTAAACAAGTAATCTTCAAGAGGAAACATTTTATTTTTACATTTATTTCCTCTTTAATGTCACCCCTTTCCTGCTTCTATTGCTGCTTTCTTGTATAGAAAATGATTTTAAATGGTTGTTCTGTATTATTAACATTGGTCATGGAGACTTTTAATATAAAAATTGATATAAGAAATTATGTTTAAAAAATCCCTGATAATATTTGCGCTGCACTCATTATTATTATTATTATTATTATTATTATTATTATAGACTATTCAACATACTTTAAAATACAATTTCAGTAGTATTAGATAAATATGACTATATTTTTTACCTTTGATCCTTACCTCAAAAAGAAGAGCTAGATAAATTCACTAATGTTATATTATTATTTTTTATTATTATTATTTTGTAAAGCTAAATAATTGACCCTGGGAGATCCATTTTGCTAAGAACTATATATACAGATATGTATATTTATATGTAAATATATGCATGTATGTATGTATATGTGTGTATATATATATACATATAATATATGTATGTAAATAAAATATTTTCTAATACAATGATAAATAAGCACAAAGAAGTGAAACACATAAATACATGTGTATAGAGAGTAGATGTAAGCAGTCTTACATTAGGTTTCTAAATATTATCAGAAACAGAGCCAAAAGTGTTATCTGACATCCATAAGAAGAAAGTCCACAAGAATATTATCGATGAGGTGCAAATTGATCTAAAACACAGACGTGAAACACAGCCATGTTTTTCAAAGTGACACAAGCTTATTTTTGAATTCCTTCAGTAAATCCAGAGCATTTTCAGTGATTATCCTCAATTTCCTATCCCATAATGTGAAACAGAATGACAAATGTTATGGATAAAAATATATCTACTTCATAACAGCATAACAATATAAGGACCTAGTATTTTCAAACTTCTCTTACCTTTTCCATCTCTTTAATTTGAAAGCAAGTGTGTATTTCTCAATGTATACAAAGGTGCCCTACACCATGAATTGAGGAAGCAGCACCTAGATTTCAGAGGCCATTCACTTCTTTAATAATTGCTCTGACTACAGGGCCAAAAGCTGAAGAAATCTTTTGTTTTTCTTTTATTTCTACATGTAAACTTCCCTTTTAAATATACAGTTCTAAATATACAGTCACTTCATCAGCATCATTGCTGATATCAACAAATGAATGTGAGGATTTCACTATGTTTGAGGGAGAATCACTTCAGGTGATAAAAATTCTAAAATAAGTGTTAAGTTTTGGTAAGAACACCCAGATTTAATTTGGATATGGAGAGGGAGCAAATGAGAATTAATGTATGTCAATCTGTCTTTTAGGCTTAAGGGCTAAGGTCTGTAACTGAATTGTATTAGACCTGAATTAGGAAATTAAAAGAAACAGCAGAAGACAATTCACCCACACCAATAATAATAGAATAGAATAGAAAAGAAATAAATACAGTGTATAGAAAGGATAAGCCTGAGATTAAAATGAATATGGGAAAGCTAAACATGTACACTCAAAATTGTGCAGGAGTGATAAGATTTTTCCCAAACACCCCAGGAACAGTTAATAGATAAAAGCCTAGTGCAAAAGTTAGCCTATCATATCATTTGTCTGCTGAAAGGAATCTACTCAGCGAATGGTTATAAATCAGATGATATAGATCATTTAGAATCTATGACGAACATGCTGTTGAAGATGTGATACTGATGAAGAGAAGAAAATATGCATTTCTTTTCTATTTTAGGAAATATTTTAATTTTTCTACATTTTAGGCTGTCTCCAGGATCAGAAATGCAAGGCTAAAATCTCACAGCTTGCTTGTGCTGCTTGTTTTGTTGTTGACTAACACTCCTGAGAACATGCTATAGGTATCGTAAACAATCATAGGCCATACCTACAAGCAAACTACATTCTTAAAGCTCCATTTTTAAATTTATTTTAACTCAGTTTGGTCTTTTGACCATTCATTTCTGACAATAAAATCCTCAAAAACTCAGTCCAATACTTGAGTCTTATGACAGCTGATATCTAGTAAGTCTTCTGTTAAACTTACTTTCTAGTTTGACCTTTGCTTTTTCTCCTGTTCCAATGTTTACTTTGTAAGATATTTATGAAGAGCCCTTTTGTTTCCTCTTTTATTATTCTTTTGTAAGACAAATCCTCATTTTCCTGATCATTTCAGAATATCTTGCAAACTTTTGAATTCATCTTTTGTCTAAATAAATTACCAAACTTTGGAGTGTACTCTAGAAGAGGTCATAGTAGACACTTTTTGCAATGCCATTACAAATGGGGAAGCATCCTGTTCCCAGGACAGTCACACTCATCAGGTGAGAAAGATCTGACCTCCTCAGAGTTAGAAATATTTAGCTTGCAATTATAAACAGTGGGAAGAAATAGATAGTTTTAGGGATTATTCTATATCACTACATAGAAAATATTAACAGAAAGAACCATGACACAAAAATAACTATCCTTGACCTATGACTGTTAGCAAAATATAAACTCAGATGTAGAAAGCTACCTTCAAGTCAGATGAATCCATCACCTGACTTTTGGGGAGGTAAGTCTACTTATTCTTTTTTTGTGTCCTTGTAAAGATAGGTCAAGGCCATTACAAAGATCAAAATGGAGGAAAACAATGAAAAAGGCCTAGTGGAAAGTTATCATTTTTCCAATAAGAGTATAATGTATTCAGGCTTGACAACTGAAAGAAGCAGTGAATATGATTTGGGCATTAACGATCTGAGTCACGAGTAGAAAAAAATGGATCTAAAATAAGGGGACACAGTAGAGCTGGCATTGGGAAGATACCTTCCCAAAGAAAAAGAGGAGAGAAATTTGCGTGTAGGATTTTAGTGAATATTCTTATCCTCCAAAAGAAGGATAACTGACTTTGAACATAAAATTTAGCTCTGTAGTTTGACATTTTAAAATGCTGTGTCCTCTTCCTGAATAATAAAACAAGGCATAAAAGACATTCATTGCTAGCTGAGTAAAATATATATTCAGCTGTTTATTGTAGAATTCCTTATGTATATATTTGTGCATAAATATAGTGGTTAGGCAATCACTTATGAAACAAATATTTTTAATGCACAAATGTGTTTAATACTAATACTAATAAATGCCAAATATTTTCCTAAATATCACTATTTGCAGCTATATATTTGTGCTTCCTTTTTTTAAAAAACAAAATAAGTTCACATAATGTTCTCTGAAAAAGAGCAAGCCCAAAAGTTTTTTGTTGTTTCACTGTTTGGCTGTTATTTTACCACCAAGCCATTTATTGGTAATTTTAAATGCAGATTACATCTAGTTCCTGAAAACTTCAGAAACCATTGGTGAGATCAATGAAAGTTTGCTAGATGCACTCAATAAGCACCACTATATTTTGTTGCCTGAGCCCTCTACTTGCAGAGGACAGGAAGGGAGAAAGGTTTTCATGATACCTTTTTTCTCTGTAGCGGTTGTTATTAGCAATAATAAATACTCAATCTTAACAGTCAATCATCCAGAATGACAAAGTGATCTCTAAAAATGTTTCAATGAATGACAGTTCTGAGCCCATATGTATTTCCATTTAAAACTTCCAATCACTGGTTAAAGTTATGGTCCCTTTTATCTCTGTTTGACTATTTCTCCTCTTCTCCGACCTAGTGATCATTATTTCAAGTTTGAGAGTTCAAAATACATGGAAATATCGGATCAAGTTATTTTACATATAGCATTCCAAGTGTACACTTATGTGTATAGAGAGAATTGACCTTTATTCCCACTTGCCTGGAAAGGTTCTGTGTGCAACAAGAATTCTAATCTATTAGAAATTCAAAATAACACCAGAAATGAACTACATGAGATGTGAGAGACATTAATCTTTCTTTAAGCAAGGTAAAATCCATGTAAAATATTGGTAATACATTACTGGAATATTTGGAAGTTTCCTCAATTCATTTTGCATTTTAGTTATGAGTAACTTACTCCCCAACATCGTCTTATCACCAGTCATCCTCAGCAAGGATAGCATTTCATATACACTAACTTTTCTATCTCTACATCTAATATGATCAAAGTACATATGTTTGTACTGTATTCCCACCTTGGCAACACAGATTTGTCTTCCTTTTTACACAGGAAATATGTAAGTCAACACCAGCACTTTTGAAAGTCCCCTATACTGTCACAATAAGCAACATGGATTTTTATGAATTCACACCCTGTTGCTATGAAAGAATTACATTTTACACCAAGCTTTTATACATTCTCAATTCATTCTTTTCAAATCAATCTTTTTAATTTCAAGCCTTTTGTGGAAAATGAGTGTCTGAGTTAGTCATTCCTAATTTTATTGCGTTTTCTGTGATTGTGGTATTTGCAATATTCCTGTCATTGAACATACTTGATTTGAATTCATCTACTCCTTTGACAATTCTAGTGGCATTATTCTATCTCTGTTAACTAAGACATCCTATATATGTAGTATGCATTTTATGTTTGCTTTATTTAGAAATGGCCTCTCTTCCTCTCCTGATTTATCAGTGTTTTGTATCAAAAACCGTAGCACAGAAACAGAGCCGAGCTGTCAATGGTATCTGACATTGCTTAAGGTGTATCTCCCTGTTCCTTCCACTTTTTGAATCCTCAAAGGACTTGTTTCAGACCATATTCTGAGTACATGTTGAAAAGTCCAGCATATACACATGGACAAATGAAAATCTCTTCATCAGGACAAGCTGCTGATTACTATGTTGTCAGTTGTTGATGCAGAAGCTTCATGAGATACTTTCAAATGTGGATTTTTTGATATCCTCCTTCAAACAGCAATATTTTGAGAGTTATCCACTATTGTAAATGATCAGTTATACAACTGATCCACAGATCATCCCACTCCGGCATTTTTTCAGTGTGTAAGATATGTGATTTGCTTATACATGCCTTGTTCCTCTCTGAAGCCATCTTGTTTTGGTGTTGATTCCATTTTTATTGCTTGCTTCATGCAAACTGATTTCTTTTCTTTAATAAAATTTCATCACATGGATTTGTTGTATCTGTTATGTTCACATACTGTAATTGGAATAGATAATCTACCATCATTTAGTTATCCAACCAGATTTTAATTCTGAGGTTGTTTCATAGTTTCCATTATTATCTTTGCAAATTCTTTCCAGTGGTTCTGCTTGTGCATGATGTATCTCTGATGCTTTCACAGACTTCTTCCATAAACCATGTCCCCTTCTCCTTTCATACACTAGATGGCTTTGTTAAGTCCGATCGTTTTGGATCTCTTGGTCTGCAGGGTATGTTGTTCTGATGAGCACTCACATTAGTACAGTGATCCCCCCATCAATATTTAATATGAAGTTCAGCGAGAAATCTGTCAACTCAATGTTTCTATCATATTCCACTATAGGAAAGGATGCTCTAAGGGCTAAGACTGCTCAGAACATACTTTGCTTCCATAATTAATTGCCGTCAGAACTTTTTTAATTCCTATGCATGCGTCAGTAAAACTAGCACTTCATAAACCTCTCCTGGCTGTGACACGTGGTTGTTTGCCAGGGAGATGCCATCTCTTCTGCTTTCCATGCTGTTCAGAGTGCATCACCATTTACAAATAACACCATATGGCACTTTGCAAACACACTCACTACCGTCTTGAGGAGTCCTAACCAAAGATCCGTACTGGGATGCAAGGAAACGACCCACCTCTTCGTAACATGGCTCCTGCTGCCCAGGAGGGCATTGGGGACTTTCCAGACAAGTGCTAAGAGGAAGAGAATAATTTTTGCTACAGGCTTACTCTGTACAAGGACAGATAGACACATAAATCCTTTAGCCAACGAGAAATCCTTGTGACAGACATATTTTTCCCTGATTCTATACTTTTAGAGGTTTTACCACAGGAGGGAATGATTTTTCACATTTTCTATTGAAGTTTCTATTAAATTATATGGATTTTCAAGTAATTTCTATAGAAAGCTCTTAATCTCCATACTGTTTTTTAACCCTGCTAAGTTCTATATGATTTCTTTTTCATAAGGATGGTCTTGTAGCTAGAGGTAAAATCTTCACATGTACAATATAAGGATGAAAGTGAGAAAGATTTCAAAATTGAGGGATAACAGAAATAGTAAGAATAACAAAAAAAAAAAAGACTATTTATCTTATTATTATGAGAATGATTTTTTTTCCAAAGCTTGAGTTCTCACAGTTCTACAGGAGATTACAGCGACCAAACCATTTCTTAAAATTAATTTTTAATAATGTGTAATAATCTGAGTGGTGCTGGTCTGTGTGTGGAATTAGAATTCCTCTGATAGAAAAAGAAATATTTGTGCAGAGTTTTATGAGCAAAGTTGACCTGAGGCTTCCTGAGGCTGATTGAGAAATTGCAGTCAACGAAGATCCTTAACCCCTTCCCAGCTTCATTTTCCATCTGCTAAAGAATAAAGTCACTGTGACTTAATATATAAAGAAACTGACAAAGACCTGAAAAAGAACAATAAACTTGTATATGCTTACAAGTAACTCATGCCCCTTTTAAATAATCTTAATGACTAAACTAGCTTTTCAGCACAGTGGAACAAGAATTATCAGTTCAACATTTCAGAGCTTATTTAACAGAGCATTAGATCTCAAATAAAATCTTTAAAGTCAACTGTCTGCCATGTAGGTATTTTGCTGTTAATTTTCCTTGCTTTAGTAAAGGGACAGGAAGCAGCAATCACATCTCCACATTTGATACAGGATAAAAATAAGTGCCCAGAACCCAGGCAATTCTTAACTGATAATGAGGACAGGAAAACCCTAAATTGAACGTTCATAATCCTTACAATAAGCATGGAATTATCTGTCCTAATTCTTTATGGAAAAGATTGAAACATGGATGTTAGCATAGGCTAAGAAGAATGTTTATGAGACCTAAAGATAAATGTTGCTGCCTGTTGTCACACATTTCCATTAACCTACAACAACTTACTAGTGGGCCAGCTCTGCGAGTGTTAATCTCTGTAAACATTTTCATCCAGTCAAACACGTTTTGCCAGTGCATTGTCCTAATCTCAAAGCTTTCCCTTTTCCAGTGTTGCTGGTGGTAATTATATTTATTAATGATTTCTGGTTACTCAAGGATACTCAATCTGCGGTGCAAAGAATGCACTTAAAGTTGAAAAGAAAAGCACAATCAACACTGTTAAGAAAAAATCCTAACTCTAAATGCTGCCAGATTTAAAATGAAGGTTACTACATTCACTCTAGATGGAAATAATTTGTTTAGTAAGTAGATTTACATACACTCTGATTATATAAAAATACATTGTGCTACATTTCGCGAAGACAATTAAGTCTATCACAAAATGACTTTCTTTTAAAATTTTATTGCAATGTTTGCTCAGAATTGAAAATCTGAGGCATCATTAAGATGGTGTAACTACAGATGAACATCATCTACAACATGCAGACATATGGTTATTATATAAGGGAAACTAGTATAATATTTTCCAATTTTATTTTCAGTCTTTCAAATTTTTATTTTGTGATTTAGATCACATTTGTTTTCATTAAAAGAAGGGCACTAAGTATCTTTGACAGTACAGGACTTGTGCCCTTTGAACTGGAATATTTATAATGTTACTGCAAAATGGTATAGCACTTAACTCTGAGTTAGCTGATTTCTTATAAGAAGAATGGAGAAGTGGTAGGGAGACCTTGCTGATAGGAGTGTTCTCTGGCTTTTTCTAGGCAGACTAATGAAATTCTGAGCATTTTCAGGTAAATGAAATTTTTGTTGCTGAACGTCAGTTGGGACAGGATATTACTGGACATACGGTTTAAATGATCTGTAAAGATTAGGAAAATAAGTGATGCCTTAAAATATCTCAGTCATCACATTTTAATCGATATGTTTTAAATTATTATCCAGTGCCTGCTAGGGAGATTTTTAAGGTCTTTGTCATATTTGGCTCATGTGGCAGTCAAAACCCATTGACAGTCTTTACTCAGTCTCATATGCATTAGAGTAAGATATCCTATCACTCGAGAGTGAAGATAGCCAGATTACACGGTAAATGTAAGTTAATTTGAGCTCAACTCCTTCCTGTACTTATGCTCACATGTTAAACTTGCATGTTGGAGAATGTTTTATAAATATTTGTCAGAATAAGTGCAAGCATGGTTGTCATGAAAGAGGACAACAGAGAGGACATCAATACCAGCAGGAATGATTCAGATGGATAAAGACTGCATGTTCTCCTTAGAAGTCTTTCATGCTCTGAATGCACTCAGAGCACACAGGCTGCAAGAATTTGGCTAAATTCACACAGAAGGAGATTCAGAGCCAATGGTCATGTCAAGGGGAATAAGCATTTTGTTAGTAAGCAGTATGTGATATTGAATCAGGATAAAAAAATTATCTTGCCATGCAAGATCTAAAGGGGAATGAAGATGAAAGATTAGCAGACACCAAAAACTTGGAAGAAGGCGTTTGTCTTTTTTTGTCTCACACTTTTTGCATGTTTCTCCTGCTTACTTTCTTAGTTACTTGTCAGTGTTTTTTTTCTGTGGCTGATTACACAAATTCATTGTATAGTAATAACAAAAATATTCAGTTAGTACCGTGTAGCTTCCTTTACAGTTGATAATGCTTTTAAATTTGGCCCATGTCTTTGAGAAAATATATATGATAACACCATCTGTACTACAGGGATCATTCTTGTTATCAAAGACACAAAAGGAAATTTTCCTGTCTTTTAATAAAAAAAGCTAGAAAAAAAGATGGCAGAAATGGGAAAAATGTTTCTGCGTGGATGAAATGACACACATTACAGCTACTAAATTACATCTCTCTAATTTAAAGAGCTTTAAGCAGGCTTTAAATGCCTTTGCAGCATTCAAAGACTTCCTGTCTAAGGCTGAGGTTTCACCATTGCATTAAGCTCCTTTAACTAAAATATGCAATTACAAAGTGGAAACCCACCTTCATCAAACCCATCATCAGCCAGGTGTTCCTCTTGCCTCCTGTGAGCTAACATTATCTTGGGTGAAGCAGGTGGGTGAAGAAACCTAGCTCACCCTGGGCATGCACATGTGCTAGAACAGATGCAAAATAGGTGGCAGAAAAGTGCAGGGTGGAAAAAAGGACAGGGCAGAAAAAAAGACAGGAATCACCTGCTTTGACAGTAGACCATACTTTGGTTAGCTTAAAGCAATACTGAATCCTTGGTCTCAGGTTCTACCCATATTGAAATTGGTTATTTAATGAGGAAAAGGCCTATCTTTTGTTTCTATTACGAAAAGAGGAGTTAGCACTTCAACTCATTTTAATAAATGAAAAAATCATGTTATTGCAAATTCGTTAATAAAAGGAAAAACGAAAGAAAATTACAGGGCAGGATATATATTTGTTTTAAAGTGAACAGAAAAGACATTCTAAAGTCTGCATAAATATCAACAATTGTATTAGCAAAAACAGAAATTGCTATTGTCATCTTTCATGTTCTTTTATGTTGTTGTTCTCATAGGCATGTAATTGCCCCTGTGAATGTAGGAATTGTAGCCCTGTAAAGGAGTGCTTGAAAATATTTTTTAACACATTTGCAGAGCTCTCAGCAGGAGAAACAGGCAGTAGTGCCATTTCTTGCTCATCTCTGAATGAGAAAGGGGACTCACAGCAGTTTGGGAAGGTAAATTTGACTGAGCTTCTTCAGGCTGCACGGCACAGGGTATTGTGTACAAGACAGTGCAGAGTGGCAGCAATTCAAGAGGCAGCAGAGACTTTGGGCTTCCTTCCCTCCTGTCTCTTTCACGGACACCTCTTTATCCAGTTTCTTTTTGCACAGATTTTCTTTTTTGGAGACACAGGTTCTTGAGCCTAGAGAAGGAAAGCTGCACTTTGCCTTGAGGGGACTCTGCTTGCTTAACCTTGTGTTATGGCACTGAAGGAGAAAGAGTCCAGAAAGAGTTGATGAGTGCATGGAGAGGAAAGCACAAGAACAATAAGTAATAAAATGGAGGAAAAGGGGGCACTTAAGCTAGAGAGACCTGTTTTGGCATCCCTGACTGCCGTTTCTTATCCGATAAATCTTGCTTGTGCTCTCTTCCTGAAAAGGGGCAAAGGATGGTAACTCCATGAGCCTGTCATTAGTGCACAGCAGCAGGATGAACCTCTGAGTCACTAGCTATCTCTACCCATAGTGCTTGTTATATCTGCACATTTGAATATCAAACGTCTTGACTATTCAGAAAACTAGGTTCAGAAATATAGGTTCAAAATGGCACCTTCCTCACAGCCTCCTGCAGTTTTTACACAAATGCGTGCTTATGCAGAAAAGGAGGACGCAATAGATGTAACACGGAGGATGTGGCTGGGGATTTCCTAACAGGGTTTATGAAACAGAGACATCTACTGGTTGAGCTTTGGGGGGAAAATATTTTGTTTCTCAACTTCCAAGCGCAGTGCTCTACCCCTTTTATTTGGTGTGAATCATTGTTCTCTTATGACAGGTCTGTCAAATCCATGGCCAGAGAAAATATGTGCAGGTGTCAAAATGAGTTTTGCCATAAATTCTTTAAACATTTACTAAGTAACACGCAACACATGCCACAAGGTCATTTTAAACTTCTGTATTTTTATGGAGTCCTTCAAAATTCTTAGTAAAAAATATTGTTTATTGTCAAATAGAATCATCAAAGCTTGAGGGAGTGCTGTAGGATTTTAACATAGTAATCCACAAAGAGGTAAGGACAGAAACAGTCTATATGGCAACCAAGTCTGATAATTTTAAAGTTAGCATCATTTTCACTGAACTTGCACACAGAAAGACTATATCTCCTTTATTTATTAAGACCAAAACTGTAATTTAAAGCAAAAGTCCTCAGGTGATGTGTTAAGGAACATTATATTTTATGGTTACAAAATAGCTGTGTTTTCCTGGAGAGTGTGTGGTAAATAGGAGGAGGATGATAGGAGGAGCCTGAAAGGCCTAGAGATTTAGACACAAATAAACTTGCAAAGTTTGATTACTTGATCACTTCATTCATATGGAGCATTATTATATGCTCCATATGTACACAGAAACAGACTGAAAATACTCATGAGAATGAATTTTTCAGGGTTTCCCAGTTTACTTTTATTCTAGTCAAGCTAGAGATATCATCATACGTGACTTCCTAACTACAGTTGTATTGGTCTCATAAACATTTCTGCATTTTTTCAGCTGAATTCTGCACACAGAGAAATAAAATAACTTTCAGGGTAAAATTTGCATGTAAGCCATGTTTGGAGTGAAAACATCCAGGTAGATTCTTAAACTTAAGGATTTTAATTCAATAAAATAGACTATCTATCTCATTGAAAAATTTTGAAAGCCCCAGTATAAACTGTAAATTATAAAATGCCACCTCCCTTTATTTCATGATTTTCAGTAAGGCGGCATTGCATACCTTTGAGGAAGCAATAATCATTTGTGGTAATAAGAACTGTGTGAAAGATTAGGAAGGTAGTTGGACAGGTAAGTAGACAGATAGACAGGCAGGTATGTAGGTAGGTAGGATCCTTTCAGCTTTTGGATTACGTTTCTTAATCCATGATGTGCTCCTGTGGGGAAAAAAAATTGCTTATGCTAAACTACAGTACTACTTTAATGAATTGCATTTATTCTCCATATTATTGTGCCTGTTGGACCATTTCCCAGAGGATCAAAATATCGTTTAAGACCCTAAGTGAGAAGAGGTTCTCTATGAAACTTTCTTCTATCTCCAGTAATTTTACTGTTAAAAGTGAACGCCAGCTGTGGCTTGCCTCTTAAAATGTATATTATATCATGACTGATGTCACTCTTTGGGGTTAAGCTAGGGCAGTAGGAGACAGTTCAGGTCTAATTGTTGAAATGTATGCTTAGTTCAAGTTAAACAATAGATCCCTAGGAAAAAAAAATCAGCACAGAGGTGCTGAGTTGTGAAAAGAGTGTTGTTTTGGGTCCAATTGCCTGAATAGACTTGTTAAAGCCCATGGCTGATGTATGCTAAGCAGAGGCAGGCAGTATGTGGAGAGAAAGGGAGGGCAGGCCAGTTGAGCAGGCACATCACTCTCTGAGCCAGGGCACACACTTTGATGGCTCCTTTGGAGGTATGAGTGAAAGGCAAACCTCTGTTCCCTCCCTTTTTTTTTTCATTTCTGCCATGCAAAGATAATCAGGTTTATGTAAAGTATGTGTGCTCTTTTGACAGTCCACGATATCTCATTAATTCAATCACACCAAACACCATTGTTCCCAAAGTGTTTGAAATGCGGATAGGCATGGAGGCTTTCTTAATCCTGTCAATCAATGTTAACATTTTTCTTGCAGTTGCCATGGCCAGGGCCAGAGTTCATGAAAACACAGAATAAGAGCCAACAAAACAAGAATAAAGACTTATTTGAGATACTCTTTTTAAAGGACATCTACCATGCACAAAACATGGGAAGTAAATGTAGACAAGTTTGGACACTATGGCTCACTGAGAGGAAAAAGGGGGAAAAAGAATTTGAAAATCAAATAGGCCTATAAAAACTTGACCCAAGAGTCTCTGGGAAAAACCCGATGAATTGCTCCCTAGTAGAACAATGTTCTTTCTTTCGTGCGTTCTTCAGGAGTACAATGCTCAATATATTATAACACATGCCACTGATGTCTTTACACTGTTGTAAGCCAGCTCAGACCAACGGAATGCTGATAGAGGACAACAAGAGATTGTGCAGCGGTAATTCTCTCTTTCTCCTGCTCTGTTACAAACAAGCACTGGGAAAATTATTCATGCATATAGGCCAACAAAGCAGAGATGGGAGATTTGCGATGTCATGCAGCGAGATCATGTGACAACCTTTAAAATAAAAACCATAAGCTTTCACCCACTGAGACTTTTAAAATAACCAGTTTATCTGTATGAATGTCATAGCTAAAATGTCTTATCACACTGGTGAAAATCACTGTGCAGATTAATGAGACCACAGTGAACATGCTAAACAAAGAAACATAACAATTGCATAATTATGCAACTGCTAAAGCTATGAGAGAAAACTCCTCAACGGGATTTTCTGTGTCTCCACTGATTACTAGCAGGCCTCAAATACATTTATATACACTCCTTAATTAACTATGAAAAAAGACGTGCTATGAAGCCATACAGGAGTACAAAGACAGATTGTCTCTGCATACTTACAGAACTATTGATGTGTCTACGTAGATAATGTAGTTTGTACTTGAAATCAAGTTTTGTTTCCAAATTTTACAACCTTGGAACTTTACCTGTACCCTTACCTGTGCCTGTAGTATGTCTTAGCTGTGAAAAGGAAAGGAAGGGATACTCCTTGGAAGTTGTCACCCATACTGATCAAGGTTTATTCAGCAAGGTCTCTTCAAGGAAGAAGGCACATCCTTTCAACATGGGTGATAACAGAGTGTTATGCCACTGTTATGGCAGATCTCCACTGATTTAGAAATGCACAAGCACAGAGATCAATAAAGCCTGACATGATAAAGAGAACTTTGGTGGCATGCACACAGTATAGCGCCTTTTTGCCATGTACAGATCTTTAATACACTAGAACAAGTATATTGTTTGTATATGCAAACAATTAAGCAGATGAAATTTTTACCTCAGTGTTAGTGAAACTGATACTGGAGAGTGTGTACATTTCTAGTGGCTATGTTTTTTAAAGGATGTTGAAAACTTGTGAGCTCTATCAATGCTCAACTCATAAGACAACACCGGTTCCTCTTACCCACTCCAGGTGTGCCGCACACTGAGTATTCAGCTTCTTGATATTTGCAAGATCTATTCCAGTGATAATGTGAAGTATCTGACTCCAGAGTTCATTGCCTTTAGGCTTCCCAAAATCAGGGATTGAACCTAGAGGGAGTAGCTCCATTCTGTGTTTCCTTCATTCTGTTCTTATTACTTAAAAGTATTTTATTTTCTTATACTGGAAAATGCATTGGGTCTCCTGACTCACTTCTTGGATGGGAAGTCCTCCACTGCAATGCTTGCAGCAGTGGAATATTTTCATTAGGCAATTAGTGAAATTCATGGCTCAATATTTACTCATACATTTACAACTTTTCTGATTAAAACAAGCTTTCAGTTGTAGTGTATTGCAGTAGTGTTTCCTAGATGCAACTCTGCACTGCTTTGCTTATTATCAAACATAACTGTCAGAATATTGTTCAACTTAACAGGTACGCATACCTGAAATCAACAGCCTACAAATCAAATGTACAAAAGATGAGGTAGCCAGGAATGGATAGCAAAAGATATTCTGGATACAGTTATTATATATTGATGGCATTTTTGAGATTTGTTCAGTTCCAGCAGGTAGATCTCATTTCTGAAAGATATCTTCAGTTGAAGAAAATTCATGAATCTGTGATGCTAATATCTACAGTGTCATCCTACTTCAGTTATCTTTTTAGAGTCTTTTTTTTGTCATCCCCCCTCCATTTCTTTCCTGCATTAGCATTCATTCATTTTCCTCTCTGACACGCTTTCCCTTTTTTGATTCTTTGATCCCTATTTCTTTCTTCAATGTCTTCTATACAACATGAGGGTGGGAATCTCCAGTCACTCCTCCAATCATTCCTTGGTGCCTCTATTTGCAGTCTAGCTCCTTTTTGAAATAATCATTTATGAGAAAAAATGAATAAAGAAAAGGGCTGCTATAAATAGCTGTTGCTTATCCCTTCTTTCTGCAACTGATTAGTCCAGCTTGGCCTTATCCTAGGGAGGAGTTGCATATCTTGAGAATTTTGGGCTCATCTTTTGTCTCATGAGTCAACAACAGTTTTAGTCAAAACTGATACAATGATAAGGCTGCACGGTTAAAATAATAAAAAGACAATTCCAGATGAATTCCAGAATGTCAAAATGTTAAGATTACTCCAATTTCCATATACGTTACAATAATCATTGTTTAATCAGTGTTTACTATTCCTTGGTATTTGCAGACGTCAGGTATATTCACTGTGAATTTCCCACTTGCTGTGTGGAATGGGAAGGAACTGTACTATTTAATCATTTATCTTTGAGGGGAGCTAGCAGAGCTACCTTATTTCACAAGGAAAATCAAAAAGCAGTAGAAGTCTTAGAGTAATTATGCTGGTTGCCCTGTGGGAACACAGCAATCTCCTTATAGCCAACCTTCCCCACTCTACACAGCAGCCAAAGCCATGGGACCTGTGGAACCCAGGTAGCTCAGGAAGAGGCAAGTTCTTCTACATTCGCTCAGGATTATGGACTAATCCTGCACTAGATAAGTAGTAACCTTTATGAAGTCAGACTGCCTTTCTGGGTCCATCTGAATAGCAGTGTTATATTGAGCAGTCCCCGCAATTTGGTGTGACCCGCAATTTTGAGGAGTGCAATCCATCACCTCCACAAAGTCATTACTAAATATATTAAACAGGACAGGTTCTAGGACCTTTGAAGCCATGAGCCTCCAGGTAAAGTATGATCCATTAACCACTCCCTGACCATTTTGTCAGTTTTTCACCCTGTTTCACACTGATCTGGTTATGTTTGGTGATAATTGGCAGATCCTTAAACCAGATAAAACAGCTACGGACAATCACCAAAACTGTGAAAATGCCAACTTTCTTACCCTTTCTTACCTTTCTTTCTCAGAGAGTGAGACCACTTTTAAAGGAATTTGTTTGTGCAATTCTATGAGACTATAATCATTTCTCTTACATGTGTCCTTGCACCTGCCCCTAAATTCCTATGAATTCAGGCAAAGTACACATATAAAAAGCTTTTCGAAAGGCTTAATTACACTTTGTTAGAGCATATTCATGGTTGCCAAATGAGCACTCTCAGAACTCTCAGAACTAATTTTAACTGCTTATTAGAATATATATATGTACTTCAACCTAAATTAACTGACAGCATTAATCTCGAACACATATACATAAATTCAGAATGCAGTTCTTTTAACTTTTCTTTTTACTTTATTACAATGTAACACTGGTTTTAATATAAAATGTAATTAGACTACTGGTTATACTTTTTCATTTACAAAATAGAACTATTCCATAATTTAAAAGTATTCTAAGTACTTTACTTGGCATTTTAATTAAAAAACCCACATATTACCCCAAATTGTAATCCTGTCTTTAAATAGGGATAAACTATGCAAGATCATATCTCCAAAAAGTAAATATATTTGAGAAGGCATAAACACTAGGAAAAAAAAAGGGGGGAGGGAAAAGGGGGGATGGATTGGAGCAAGAGCCAGCAAATAACTGCTATGATCCCTTCCACTTCTCTAAACTCAAAGCCTCTTCTCTTTCCACTACAGCCTGAACTCCCAGGGCAGGTTTATAGCAATTCTAACAAATCTTTGTCCCTCCTTTCTCATAAATCCTAATGCTGAACCATGGGTTCTAGAAGGAAGTTTTTAGAGCCAAATCATCTTTTCTGGTTGGTTGGTTGGAGTAGGAGAGGTTGTTCTTTCATTGATTTTTTTATTTGATGATAATGTTGATTTTATTTGATCATTATGTTGATTTTTTTTAGTAGGTCACATAATTTACATTTGGGTATTCCCCATTTATGATTTTCCCAGGAGGAGATTAGATAAACTTTTAATCTCAAGTCATCAGCATACATGCAAAGCAGCTGTGGCCGTTTCAGATTTTTCTACTCTATGTCAATGACTGTGTGTGAACATAATCTAGTCTGCAGCAATGCAAAGTAAGAGTGATGAGCTAAGCAAAATCCTGGAGTTGCAGCTATTTGCAGTCTGGAAGAGTTTCTGAGTACTTGCTCTGTAAATTGTGATGTCTCAGCTAGCGACAATGGTGATCAGGAAGATGTGGTAACTTCATCTGCACCAACTTCAAAGTTCATGGGTGTTGCAGACAAGCTCTGGTAAGTATAGCTGGAGAAACTTAAGACGATATCGTTTTTGTAGCAGGGGGCAAAAGAATTAAGAAGGCACTGAAATCAGTAATAGTTTAGGTAATTATCCAAAACTGTGAGCCTTAGCCTCCTGAGAGCTACAGTTCTTTTCCTAACCCCCGATCCCCATGTTAGGAGAATCCTCTCACATCCCTGATCCGCTACTGCTAAAAAAATGCATTGCAGGATGTTTCCCAGGGTTTTTAATCTCATGATGTTATTTTCAGAAACAGTTCTTCTCTTTTCTCTTCTCTTCTCTTCTCTTCTCTTCTCTTCTCTTCTCTTCTCTTCTCTTCTCTTCTCTTCTCTTC
>JAWLRI010000172.1:218252-268174 GCA_034781795.1 Crypturellus tataupa | reverse complement strand
AAATAAATGCAATTCACACAATTAAGTAATTTTCAAACAGCTATCTAGTTGGGCCACAGAGCTAGGCATGCCTTAGTATTAGCAGGAGTCCTCAATAGTTTGTCTGAATAAAAATTTTAAAAAATACTGATGAAGCAGATTATCTTGATGTGAATGTGACTGAATAGGAATAACAATACATGCCTTTCTAATAATTTTCTTCTCTCCATCAGAAACTCCTTCCATTATAGCCAAATAGGTATCACAGAAAGGACGAGTAAGGCATAGGGATTTCCATTTGAATGGGATCTCTTCACTGAATTATCTTTTGCATCTCACTCTTCTTTTGCTGTCCTACAATGAGAAGAAGAAGAAGAAAAAAATTTTAAATAATGATTATACCACTAGTCACAAAACTGATATTGTCAGAAGAATGAGTTCAAGTACTTCAGAGGAGATACTACGACCATCTGAGACAAGATGTATATGTGTATATTTATATAGCTATATATGTAGATGGATGGATAACTGGATATAATCTTTTGCTCTTACACCTGAGAGTTTCCAGATATCTGCAAATTCTTATCACAGTAACTCTGTGAGTTTTATGCTCTTATATACATATTTTACAGCAGTAAAAGAAAACACAGCAAAGCAGGACAATCATCTTCAAGGAGGTAATAGGGTGCAGAGCTCTAAGTCCTTTGATTTCCACATGATTTCCATTAAAGGCAACTTTATAGTAATTACAAAAGAGACAGGATAATTCCTCTAGAGAGAATTTTGTAGTGTTTTTTTTTTTTTTTTTTTTTAACCTTCTCTCTAGTTCTCTTATGAGAAACTGCAATTTAGGGCTAGTTTTATAAAAGTCCACAGTTGCAGAACTCCTGGAAACAGAATATGTTATCCATAGATAGCTTGAGTCTGGGGATAATTTATTACTTTAGCTGTAACTCTTCTGCTTTGGGAAGGCTACTGGAAAAGATATTACCAATCTCCCAGCAAACGGCTCTGTTTGTTATAACTGAGCTTCAGAAAACAGGTTTGTGATTTTCCCCTTTCAGATACAATGGAGTTTTCCCTGGAGGGGATACCAGATTGAAACTCCTTCAGAAATCCTCCCTAGGGAAGGATGCCAGCTCTTTCCTTTCCAGAAGTTAGCTTTACATTATCGATCCTTTTACCACATATCACTAAACTGCTCTATCCATTCCCCTTTATTTACTGAGGAGTTCAATTATAATTTCCTTGATAAATATTCATTATGCTGTTATTGAGGCCCCCGCCCCCCACACACACACACAACCTACCTCTGTCTTCAGTCTTACAAGCACAGTAGGAAAAGTCTTCTCTCTTAGACTGCCGACAATCACTAAGGTCAGTATGAAATTCATTAGTTCCTTTAAGGGAGATCACTTGTCTGCAGGGCTGGCCTTAAGGATGAACAAACTAAGTACTTACCCTGAGGAGCCAAATTTTGGAGAAAAGGAGCGGATCACACAATATGCTGCACGCAGAGCACTTACTGACAGTGTTTCTGTCTGCTTAAATTAATCACCACTGGGCATTCAGGACGACCTGAGGCTTCCAGTTTCTGAGCCTTCATTAAAACATTTTGAGTTCAACACAGCCGAGGAAGTAGGGAGCCTGATTCTGCCTTGAAGTATGGCAAACCTGGCCACAAGCAACTGAATGAAATGCACACTGACAGGCTGTTAGTCACAGGCATACCATGTGGAGGTTGCAGCAAGACAAGCACAGAGAAGTATGAAAGGGAGAGGAATTAAGCGCCTAACCTGCAGGGCAGGCCCCGTTTGTCTGAAGCTTAACACTTGGACAAAGGTGAGATCCGGCTTAGCTTTTCTGCTAAGGAACTGCAGTAGAAGACCCAGGTGTACTGCTCTTTTCTCTCTGAACACAGGAGCTGCTCAGCATGCCTTTTTCTGACCCAAAGTATGCCTGCTCAGCCACAGCATACTCGGCTTTACATGCAGACTTGAGCAGATGTGAGGAGAAGAGCCAGTTTCAAAAACAGGCTCATTTGGCTGATTTATTTCTGCTAAAGCAGACTACCAAATCCTGTGAAGCAGTCTCAATTACCTCTATGTAAAGGCTGTTATTCTTCTCCTACAAGTAGTAGTCATGTTTGAGTGGTCCGATTTGTGAAGATTTGGCCTGCCTTGTCCACTTAAAAGATCATTAATCACCACTCCAGTTTATAAATCAAGGAGACCAAGTCGCTGAGAGCAATTGAGAGGTTGAGGCTCCACAGAAGTACTTAACCAATTCCCAGACCCAGGCTTAGCATTTTTTCTCCGCCTCTTGGAGGCAGACAATTCATCATCCTTCTCACATTGAGGCAGAATGAATCTGACAGGAGAACGCCTGGAAGCTAATCAATATGATCAAGTTGAGGGCAAGAGCTCTTCACAATTTTTTGTTTGTTAGTTTGTTTCTTAGTCTTTTAAATAACAAACCTACTCATTATCAGATTTGGTAGTTTGAATATATATATATATAAAGCAAAATGGAAAAAAAAAAGACAAAGAAGTAGATTCTGAAGTGAAAAAACAAACAAACAAAAACACAGAATGCAGCAACAGTGGAAAAAAAAACAAGATACCACAGCCATTCTTTCGCATAGTGAAGAACAGATCTGTGAAGAAGAATAAAAGTACCAGGCAAGGAATAGACAAATTATGATTGTGAATTGTCGTTTTGGGTACTACATAAGATACTTTTTCTTTTATAAGTGTGGGTTGCAATTGGCAGGCCAGAAGTCAGGAGAACATCTGCTCCCACTAAAATAAACATTGACCTGCACCCTGTTTGGGTAGGAGATAATGAAGTTGCAGTGGAAAATGGATCTGCTTCATAACAACATGAAATAAGCGAACTTGAGCGGGAGTTTTATTTTCCTCTTCCATGACAAGCTGCTTTTACACATTTCAAGCACAGCCGTTTTTAGAGGTAGAGAAAACATAAATTGTTCATTGTACAGAAGAAAGCATGAGTGACAACTGTAAGTGGAATAGACAGTTTCCATTACCCCCTCACACTTGCTGAAGAATAATTTGCGAAGGCTGGGTAAATTGTGTTTTAAGAAGTGTAATGACGTGTAATAATTTCCTGTCAGCATGTCAGTTACAAGCAGAGTGAGTTTGATAATTTTGGGATAGGAGACACAGAGAATTGAGGAAGGGGGGAGGGAAGATACAAGAAGAAATGGGAAGGTCTTTTAGGATCGCTGGCTTCAGAAACTAATGAAAGCATAATTGTAAAAAAAAGCAGGTGGAGTGCTAGATAAAAGCAAGAGTCGTGCAGCAACCCGCCCAGATACTAATTCCCATTTGCTTTCCCATTAATCTTGCATAAAGATTCCAGGTCACAGGTCCAGCTACAGGGAATATTAAGCAATTTAGTAGAATGGAAAATGGCTCAGAAATCAGAAAATGGATGATCAGGAAAATTTCCTTTTCTTGTCCTATGAAAGGCATCTGTCTCATAATGCAGACCAAACATTTCTACTTTCATGATCCTGAAAAATAAAAAAAAGAACAAATGTGAGAAGGAAAAAAAAAAAAAAAGACTTAGAATATATTTTACTTTCATCTCTGCAAATGTGCAGTGTGGTAGAGATCACTAAATTCCATGGTTTATAGATCAACCTAAGATGAATGAACCAGTTATTTTCATATACTATTTTCATATACTATTTTCCTCCTTCCCATTTTTATCTTAAAAAGAATATTTTCTAAGTTTTATTATTTATTAATTTTGTGATTTTGTCATGCTGGCAGATCTGTCAGCAGAATAATATTTACTTTAATTCAGCCAAGTTTGAACCAAAATTCCACTCTGTTATACATATACATACCTAGGGGTAATCTACTGACCTCATTTGGTTTATTACTCATCTACATTGTTGGAATAAATAACTGGACCCTAAAAATGTAAATCTTAAGTTATAGAGTCGACCTACTATAAGTAAATAAACCAGAATTCTCTTCTTTATTATATATTGCTTTCCAGAACACTTTTTTTCTTTTAAGCAGGGTTGTTTCTACCATTTTTTCACTTAGTAGGAGGGATACAGAGATCTTTTTCCTTTCAGAAACTACTGTAACATTTAACACAGGTAACAACATATCCTTAATAGTCTAAATATTCTCTTCTGGATCTTGGTCCTTAATAGCAATCTTTGAAAAAACTCTATTGTTAATAGAAATCAGAGCTTTTAGAGACTAGAGTAAATTTAGCCTTAAATATACCTCAGAAAGAAGACCTCAAATTTTGAATGAACTGTTTAAAAGAACTTTGGACTCATTTACCAAAAGAACCACCATTTACTTTGGATTACTCAGCAAAGTAGGCAACTCTGTTTTAAGGCAAGCGATTTTGTAAAAGAGATGATGATATGGTCTACTTTGATGACACTGTTGAAAGTTTTTCTCAGTGCCTCCTTTTCCATTCCACATATGCAACAAGTGCTATCTTGCAAAAAGAAAGCTTTTTTAAAAACAAAGTGTACCAACAGCACAGATGTAGAACAATAAACACTGTCCTAATGCTACCCAACAAAACAAATAAAAATAGTACAGCAATGACAGCATGAGTGATACCAAGAAAGAAATTTTAATGAGGAACTGCTTCTGCATGAGGAGGTTCTTCAGCAACCAAAGCCCCATTCCATCAAATTATTATTATTATTATCAAATTATTATTAATTCAGTAACCATACAGATCGTAAAATCCACCAAATTTGAGTGTGATACAAAGATTAGAGGGGATCTAGGTAACAAATAGGTCAAAGCAGCTATACAGAATAAGTTAGACTGATAAAATCGGCCTGTATAAACCAGTTATCCTTTAAAATAGCACAACATAAAGCTATATGTACATCAGTAATTCTATAAGATCTCTCTTTTTTTTTTTTTTTTCAAAGAGCAACGGGCCTTCCTATAATCAAATATAAAGAAAATCACAGAATCACAGAATGCTTGAGGTTGGAAGGGGCCTCTAGACATCATCTAGCCTGACACTCAGAGCACGTGGCACAGGGTGGCATCCAGGTGGGTCTGGAAGATCTCCAGAGAAGGAGACTCCACAGCCTCTCTGGGCAGCCTGTTCCAGGGTTCTGTCACCCTCACAGTAAAGAAGTTCTTCCTCACATGGAGGTGGAACTTCCTGTGTTTCGACTTGCACCCATTACCCCTTGTCCTGTCACTGACCACCGCCAAGAAGAATTTGGCCCCCATCTTCTTCACACCCTCCCCTCAGGTATTTGTACACATTGCTCAGATCTCCTCTCAGTCTTCTCCAGGCTAAACAGGCCCAACTTGCTTAGTCTTTCCTCATAAGATAGATAAGGTCCCTTAATCATCTTTGTGGCTCTATGCTGGACCCTCTCTAGAAGCTCCACCTCCCTCTTGTACTGGAGAGCCCAGACCTGCACACAATACTCCAGGTACAGACTCACCTGCTGGCAATGCTCCTCCTCACGCAGGCCAGGATCCCATTGGCCTTCTTGGCCACGAGGACTCATTACTGACTCATGGTTAACCTGTTGTCAATATCAGAGCTCCCAAATCCCTCTCCATGGAGTTATTTTCTGGCAGGTCAAGCCAAAATCTGTACTGGTACCTGGGATTATTCCTCCCCAGGTGCAGGACCCTGCACTTGTCCTTGTTGAAACTCATGAGGTTTCTCTCTGCCCAACTCTCCAACATATCTAGGTCCCTCTGAATGGCAGCACAGCCCTCTGGAGTACTGGCCACTCCTCCCAGTTTTGTACCATCTATAAACTTGCTGAGGGTGCACTCTGTCCCCTCATCTAAGTCACTGCACTGGATGAGTTGAACAGCACTGGACCCCTGCAGGACACCACTGGTCACAGATCTCCAACTAAACTCAGCCCCGTTTATCACCACTCTCAGAGCTCTTCCATCCCGCCAGTTATCAATCCACCTCACTGCCAATCATCTAAACCCACCCTTCCGTAGCTTCTGGAGCTTCCTCATGAGGGTATTATGGGAGACAGTGTCAAAAGCCTTGCTGAAATCAAGGGAGACAACATCCATGTCTTTCCCTTCATCCATCTGTCACCGCATCGTAGAAGGATATCAAACTGGTTAAACACAACTACCCCTTGGTGAATCCTGTCTACTCCTAATCACCTTCATTTCTTTGACATACTTAGAGGTAGCCTCCAGGATGAGCTGCTCTATCACTTCTCCAGGGATGGAGGTGAAGCTGACTGGCCTGTAGTTTCGTGTGCCTACTTCTTGCCCTTCTTAGAGTGATGCTGGCTTTCCAGTACCTCTCCTATTCTTCATGATCTTTCAAAGATGAGAGAAAAACCAACAAACAAACAAACGTCTACAGACTACACTGCTCTAATAAATAAACATGAAGTAAAACATCTGGGAAGATGTACTCTCATGGCACAGAGGAATCTTTATTGCCCCTTAATATGTATTATTGAATACATTTCTTAAGGTAAATGAAGTCTAAATATAGTTCATATGAAATTATTATTTTGATTAAACAGAGAAACAGATAGGAAAGAATAAAAATATAAATCCAAATCACATATATAAGAGAAAATTAGCAAGTTATGTTTTTTTCTCAATTTCTCTCTTTCGTCATTCTTATTGTTATGTCTTTTATTAAGTTTGTGGTCATAATCAGAACTTATCATATAACAGCTACTCTTTAGATACAAAATGAAGCATAATTCCTGACTGAAAATCAACATTAATGATTATTTTATTTTATATTATTTTCTAAATAATTAATCATTACAAAATACATAATTATTATTAAATAATTATTTTTTTCTAAAATTATTTTTCTAAAATTATCTAAACAATGGAGTTTTAAATGCTTTCCTTTAAATGTGGAAGTAATCACTGTTGTCAGAAGACAGGTCACAGAAAGTCTGATCTTACAAATCTTACTTTCCCATAAAAATTACTTTTGCCATGCTCAGAAGTAAGGAGCATAGATAAGCTGATCTGTGTCTTTGTGATAGAGCAAGCACACATGGCGTGCACTGATTTGTGAATTGTCCTAGACTGACAGGATACAGTACGGATGCTTGTAAGGACCTTTACCCATTCTTTGACACTCTTGGTGCCTTGAGCAACAACCTCATTCCAAGCCAGAGTCTTTTCTGCTTGGAAGAGGCTTTGAGCAAAAGTGGCTAAAACCCATTGAAGGAACTGCTCTGTCCTAGGGACACTGGATTACCAGCAGTAGGAATTACGTTTTACAACTTAAGGCTCTCCTTTGGGAGTTAATACCTCCTCTTCAGCTTCAAAGTAATAACTCTTACACCCATACTCTTCTGGAAAGTTGCCACTTCTCTAAGGACCTTAGCACCTCAACTTGGGCACGACCATATGGTCCATCATATTGATTGCAAACCGAGTAAAGAGGTTTATTTGTGCAGGGTAATCTTCAAAAGTCAGACCTAAACACTAGAAGATCCCTCAATCCTAACAGTAAATTTCCATGGATATGTGTATGATAACTCTTGCTCTTCTGCTCTTCACCTATATACAGCTCTCTTTCAGAATGGAGTTCCTGATACACCCTGATTTCTTCTTTCTATCTTTCAAGCAGCCTTCTCAACCATCTACATTTCAAAGGAGGGAAAGAGATGAAACGGGACCTGCAAACATGCACAGTATCACACCATTTAATGATAAAATGCATGACCTGTTATAAACATGGGTCTATTATAAAAAATACACTACCCCTATTTGTAAAGACTGCTTCAGTTATAAAATGATGTAATGGTGAATTTTCAGTTAAAAGAGAACCAATATTTGTAAAATAAAGGCCACTTGGGTCATATCAGTCAGAGGAGGTCAGATTCCCATGTGTAGTACATTTCCCTTTAGTATAATTACCTAAAAATCCTTTGATTTTTAGCTATGGGAAAGTAGTGTAGCTAGAATGAAGCTCATTTCCAAATTGCTTGTGATGGCAGAGAATGAACACAGCCAGACCTTGACAATGTCTAGCTTCATGCCATGCCTTTATCTGTGCTCAGCCTCCTGAAGACAAAGCGTCCCAAAGCCAAACTGCACCACTCTGAGAGGAAGACTAGACTCACCCACTTCCAGAGATCTTCTATGGAAAGGGAACAAATTGTATTGCACTCGTCTGCTAGGCAATTGCTGTGCACTGCGTTGTTGCCTTAAAACAATGAAGAGTTCCAGTGCGGTGTGATCATGAGGTTGCTCTGACCCTGAGCCTTGCCACCAAGCAGAAAGGAATGCAAAGGTGATGTGAAAAGCAAGAGAAACAAGCATACAAAGGGAGCATGAATTTGCCGCATAGCAGATTGAGGCATTTGGAGCAAACACCAACTTTAAGGTGAAATGCCATTTCACCTCTCTTACTGCATATGGAGCCCCGATGCCTAACTTTGGGTTCTGTATTCTGCTCCAGATACAAGGTTTTTATGTTGCACTGTAATGTGTAGAACACTAAATTCACTGAAAGAGTTTGTTTAAGGACTGTAACTCTCCTTGGATTCAACAACCAGACATGTTTGCATGCAGAATCTGATGAAAAAGCAACCAGTGAGTTCCATGTTCACCCTTCAGACTGCAAATGCTGTTGCCTTCATTTGTTAGTATGCCAGCACATTTCTGCCTAAACTGCTGACAGTTAAGCTACTCATCTTTTAAAGAAGCCGTGTTAAGCTAGATTTTTACTCAGAATTTCAAGGATTATGAGAAAAGTATCATCAACTCCTGAGCTGCAGGCCCTTTGGCCATGTTACAAGAAGGAAAATAGATTCTCAATACAGTGCGAATTATGAAAACTCTATTATTCATGATGACACTGAATATCTGCCTCCACATCTCACTGACAAATTCATCCACTTCTTTCAGATGAGATATCATACCTTGTCCACAAGTAGCCCTAGAGGTAGTAATTAATTATTTAATACTAGTTGATGACAATTACATGATAACTTTATTGGTCAAAATCAGAAAGGAATGTGATATGTTCTAGATCTACTCTATAAAATTAATATTGTGTGAAAAGAGAATACTTATTCTGAAATAAAAAGTACTTCTTATATAAACTAAAGATCTTATATAAACTAAAGATCTTATATAAACTAAAGTTCTAAAAATACATAGAGCACTCCCTTTAATCCAGATTGTTTTCCTTATCTGCATGAATGAAAATCTCAGTAAACAAACTTAGGACCACAATCAATTTGATTGTCACTTCATAAACTCACATTCAGATTTAGTTTTCTATGTTAAATTTTTATCTGCTATTCAATACTCACTCTTTCTTAAGAAAGAGGATCCAAATTGAGACAATTCAAACTGAGTACTTTAGATAGAAGATTCCAAAAATCAGTTAAAGTCTATTGGTTTCTTTCCTCCTTAATTTTCAAGTTTCATCTGTTACAGTACACCATTCTTTCTTAGTTATTTGTTACATGGTGCTTTGGAGAATATTTGCATAATTTTTAATGTCACTTTTTTTGTAGTGTTAGAAGAAAAAACGTTTGATAAAGTAGTTTTTGCATTTTCTTGTCTTCAGATATTAATGCAGTAAGTGAATTTCCAACTCCAAGTGGCAACAAAGGGAGCTTAGGAGGGAAAAATCTGGTTTCATTATTGCATGTTGACTTACACTGAATGAGCTCATTTACATCTATTGACTGCTACTTGGACATAACACAATTTCACATGTATATAGATACAAACAAACAGGAGTTATGACAGGGAAAACAAAACATGTGAAGGAGTTTTTGTGGTAGATATATGAGAACTGAGTTTCAACAGGCACTTCAGAATTCACAGCTCTAACAAAGAACCAAAAAGTACCTTCAAATCCTAGTAAAACAATGAAGGGTTGAACAGCATCCCATTCCAACTGGTCTGGAAGTCAGAAGTTACTCCCTGACCTGGGTCACGGATCGTATAGACATATCTGATATAATTTTGGACTGATAGCCCACGAGCACAAATGTTAAGAGCTTTGATTGCTCACAAAATATTCCTTAAAAAGAATATGAAAAATTATAAAAAATGTATGCTTTAAAGTGAAGGACATTGACACGAGCCTGGAGGTGTGGAATAGAAACTATTTTAATTCTGGAAGTGCGCCATCCATCCATTTCTCCAGGAAAGTGATGCTTGCTACAAGTATAATCACTGTAACCGAATCATTATGTTGTTTGGATTTTTCTCTTCTTTCTTGCTGCCTTGTTCAATACTCTGTCCTTGACAGTTTATCTTTCCAAAGTCTGTTTCACTAAATAGCCTTTAGACAGTTCTGGTACTTTTTAAATACTAGAGTGAAAATCAGCCCAGAAAACAGGTAGAAATCATATAGGATGGCAAAAGAACAAAATTAGTGGAAGCTTCATGGCAAAAAAGAAATAAAGTATTTAGAAGAGAAATGATTAATCAGTGTTGGTTGTAATCTCCTGTAATGATGAATAATTCAGTATGTAACAGGTAAAAGTATCACTAGCCTGTATCACTATATATTTGGTTCAACTGAGAAAATCACTATGTAAATACAAAGACCACAGAAGCACTCCAAGGCCCCTTTAACAATGGGAAATTCTTTATTTAAATGACAAAATTAACATCAGTCTGAGGCTTTTCTGCAAATTTCTGATGTAAAGCTGCAATTTGCATATCTGTGAGTATGTATGATATAGATTACCACATATAAATAAAGATTCACATAGCTCTCTGAATTTTTCCTGTATGGATCTATGAGTAAGTAAATGATGTACCGCCCTGTTTAAATTTCTCTCTGTATAAAAAAGCATTAACAGCCTGGTGTGCAAGACAGATTTAAATTAGCAATGTGTAATATGTGGGCTGAAGGTGGTATGTGTAGTAGCCGTGGAGCACAACTGTGAAGAGGCAGAAATAGACCAGTTCAAACTGGAAGTATTCTGAGGAATGCCTGTTCTTTCCCTGATTTTCCCTATCCCTATAATCTCCTATTAACACATTTTGAGGTGAGGAAGAGAACAGCTGTGACTCTTGCATTGCTTATTTTGCTCCCTTGAATCTTAAGCAAAAGGCTGCGTCTAGGGCAGCCCAAAAGAATGCAAGAAAAGCCTATGAACCAACCACCAATTATAACTGTGCAATCCTTGACTCTACATTAAGGATATATGTGATCTTCTGGATGAAATTACAGCATTGGGCTAGTAAGGAATTAATATTATGCTGGAACATATGGAATGCCTCCCAACATATGGGAAATAGCATTGAACCTTACTCCTTCTTACCTAAGAACTGAAATGGTAGCAACATTTTAAAACCCCCAGTAACTTTCACAGCTAAGCCATGTTTCTCTCTGCTGATGTACTTTGGCCTACTGTTCTTATTCTGCACTGGTAGTTGAAGTCATTTTGCCCATGAGATGATACAATGCAGGTAACCACATGATCTATCATTTCTTTGCATAAGTAGTACTTTGTATGATATTAATTCGGGAGGGTCTGGGAAAAGAACCCTGACATCTAAAATGGCAACACCCACTCACTACTCTTCTTTCAAGCACTCCTTGGGTTTACAAATTGTATGATTTATAATGCAAATTGGAGTCCAGAATGCTGATTACTATAATTCTGTTGCATTTATATAAATACTTAAGGAATCTGCTGACCATTTATCTACCAACTATTCATGAATAATTAGTGTTTTTTCTCTCCACCAGTCATTTCCAGAATTGAAAGAGATTAGATCTGTTCTATGAATAGTAAACCTGAAGCATATTTGGAAAAAAAAAGTTTATAAAAATTAGAATTTAGAATAGCTGTTAGAAGGATTTCATATAGAAAAATGTTATATTTGAAAATTAATTTTAGGAGTTATATTCTGAGTCCCTTACTAATACCTTCTTAGAACGTTAGGTGCTATAGGATAAAAAAGATGATATAGGAATATAGAAAGATAAAAAAAAGGATTGTGAATGAATGATTTGTTTTCACACTGATGGGTTGAAGGATAGTTACCAAAGCTGTACCACCTACACCTTGAGAATCTACATTAGCATCCATATGTCTTCCACCATACCCATAAATAAGACTGAAAAGAAGGAAAATGAGGCAGCAAAGTTTGATGAGGTAAAAAGCTACTTAAGCTAGTCAAAACTAAAGCTTTCTATAATCTATTGAAAAAGAATGCATGATACTGGATAACAGCACGATAAAATGTCAGCAGAAATGTAGTGCCAACAAATAAAAGGAATATAGAAAAGAAAAATATTCTTAACAACAAATCTTAGACAATATATTATCTATTTTCACTTGAAAAGACATCTCCTGAAACATTAGTTCAGGTTTTTGCAGTAGGCAAAATTTACATGCACTATTAAGAAGCATTCAGGAAAAAGAGACAGTAAAACAAAGAAACATCATTATACCTTCATTAGCATTGTGAATTCATATCCTGAAGACTCATGTGGCTCTATTTATCTCTACCTTAGTATACACAACCCAGACACAATGCGAGGAGAGGAGGAGGAACAAGAAAAAAAGATATTATAAAAGACCCAGAAAAACAGAAGGAAAAACCAACTAGAGTAGGATTTTTGACTTCCAGAAGCAGTAGAAAAAAGTGTATAATGAATATCTCTAAATCATGAATGTTATGGACAAGATAACAGAGGAACTATGAATCATTTTTATTCCTGACAAAAGAACTAGGGGAACCCAAAACAATGATCCTGTAGAAAGTGTGAACAGAAAAAAAATTATACAATGAGCAACTGAAATCTGGAGCTCCTTGACATATTCTATTTGTAAGACCAAAGTACACACATCCTGATAAAGGATTTGAACAGCTAATGGAAGATATGTCTATTAAACGCAAGATCCATAGCAAAAGAAGCTCTGGATGTTACTTTACAAAAGGTCATAATTTTAATCATCCCAGATTAGAAGCTGGATGAATATTTTACCTTGCTGGGAGAATCCATGCTATACTGCTTATAATGCTGGTATTTGCATAAGCTGTCCTGAACATGTTCAAATACATCATCTTTGCAATATAGAAATGGGAAAGAAAGTTTGTATGTGTTTGAGGAGTTTATCTCAAAACACTAATAAAATTTTTGTCCGCTTCCTTCCAGGTGGCAAACCCCCAAACCATTGGAAAGACCTCTCTGTCTCACAAGCACATCCAGTAAGAAAAACTTTTAACAAAACAAAATAATGTTAAGTTTAATATGAAGGAATGTGCCCATGAGTAGGGTCGATGCTATGTGAGAGAAGGAGAAGTATGCTAAAAAACTTGTAGTGCGAGCTAACTTTGGTATTAAATCTGGACAGAGGGTAGACAGGAAGTCAGAATGAACAAACTGTGACCAGGTCTATGCTGCTTTAGTAACTGGTATTTATCTGAGGACTAATGCAAATACTCAGTCTCTTATGCCTTCAAAAACACCGCATTCACTTAACAACAAATATAAGAGTCTGGATGGCACAATGATGACCACTTCTATGAGGAGAGTGAATACATTTTTAATATTTACATTTTTATTGTGTATCTGAATGGTTGCTAAACCCAAATAGTTTCCAAGATGACAGCAAAGCACTTCAGGGATGTATTTATACTGTTAACTACTCACAGAAAGTAGAGACACACAGAAATTCTCATTACACCTTTTACTTTCTGCAAATATATGCTGTTGTAAGTACTTCCTGCAAGCACATATTCTTGTGTCTTAGCAAAATAAGAGACCTCATCTTTGCAGTTTTAATGTGAATAGTATAGTATTTTTACATTTTGTTAGAAATAAATAAATAAATAAATAGCTACATGCTTACATTTGTACAAGAAGGAGCAAAAAAAGCAACCCAGGTTTGCCAGAGGGTGGAAGGGTTGCAGTGCCATCCATTAGCACTGCTAGACTGCTATAACACACAGTTTTGTAGCATCTAACCTAGACTGCATGATGTCAACATGGCCATAGAAGATAGAGAAGCCATAAGGAATTCAGGAATGAGCAACAGATGAAAAACAGAAGTTGAACAGTTAGTTGCTAGGCTTCGTTCTCAACAAAGTGGCAGTTAGGTCAGCCAAAAGAAATGAAAGGAGAGAAACAAGCCACAAGCCAGAGGACATTTGTATTTGGTAAAGAGGAAATGTGTCAATAGAAGAGTTTGGAGGTGACTGTTCAGAGGCAGAAGTGTGAATGAAATAGCTTATTTTGATGTGACAGCATTTTTGGTAGATGCAATGGAATAGAGTATAAGTTGATAGAAAATTTCTAATAAGCAAGTTAAGAAATTGTAAATGCTTGAACAAGAGCTGTGTAACAAAGGGCATTGAGGGAATTCAAAGACATTAAACAGGAAGGAGAATAAGCAGGAAGAAAAATAGAACAAGAGTCATGTAAAAGGAGAAGTATATCTGAATATCTGAACATTGCAGAGTTTCTAGAAAGCAGAGAGGTGTATGTTCTATGCTGGAATAGTGATATAGCCAGTAATCTAAATATTGTATCACGTAATATGATGAATGGGGCAAGTATTTTAAACAGGCTTAAGTTAGTAATTGCAACCTTGCAGAAGACTGCACCCAAGAAAAGATTTTATTTGAAGTCATCCTTGTTTCATGTTCTAATTCCATGCAAGGACAGGAAATGATGCAGTTGTGCAACATCCAGTAAAGCTTTATTATTATTTTTTAACCAGAGAGATAAAAAAAGGAGGAGGTTTTTCTCTGTCTGAAGTTTGTGAAGCAGCTGTTTACAGTGCATTCAGAGGCTGAGAGAGGTTTCCAGGGAAAAATCAAAGCTGATCACATGCTATGTGGTATTTCCACTTTGTCCTTAATTATCTAAAGGCACAGTAAGTAATCAGATATATCTTTCCAGCTCAGCAGAAGTTATTTCCACTTGCTTTCACAGAGAAAGAGGCTTCACTTTGGCATAGGACTCTGCTACAGCTGGAAAAATTAAAGACTTTCTATTTCCCCCCAGAGGCTGTCTGTAGTGTCCATCAGCAACCTAGCATATTACTATCTACACAAGTTTTTATTGGCTATGGGAATTTGTTTCTCTTCTTCCTCTTCATTTGTAAAGCATAGGATTTTTGCTATGACTCAATAGCAAATACATACTTTTGGAATGGAAGATTACAAGCAAAAACTTTGCTAGTGTTGCCTGGCTGCTAGTGCAATTACAGCTGCTGCTGAGAACCTGGAAGCACCAGCGGCGTCAGAAAGGCTTTGCTCTGCCTTGTCTGAGGAATACTGAGATTCTGGCATGCTTCTTGCTCCAGCATATCCTCTGCACAGCACCTTCCTGAAGAGGCTTCCTGGCTACATCCCAGGAGGTAGACGAAATGCAGCTTTCTGCTGACTGTGAGCTCCTTTCACTAGTCCTGAATATCTCCTGCATGATCAGGATGCAAAGATTTGCATTACTTCTCATTTATCCCCAGTCATCTTCTCTGTTGCCTTACACCACAGATACTGTCTCCTCAAAATGTACAGATTCCTGCAGCACTCTGCACTGAATCTGCAGGGGGTACCTGCTACCAGCTTTAAAAAGCCAATGACAATTATTTGGCTAAATTCCTTTAAACATCTGACGTTCAGCCTAAAAATGCCTAACCACTAGAAACTTGGAAGCATCACACAATTTTTCTAGACACCTGTTCTTTCCAATAGCACTCACTGGTCAGCCATGCTATATTTCTTTTCCTAATTTTTCCATATAATGAGAAAAGTGTGGTTTAGAAATATCACTTTGGACCTATTTCCATAAATGTAGTTTTTTGAAGCTTTCTGCACATAAGTTTAGCATTACAAGCACAGTACCCATGGTACCTCCCAATATTTAATAAGCAAATAAATAAACAAATATGACTTTCTCGTGCAAGTTACTTAATATAAAGAGTGCCATCTGCTGGTACAATTGAATGAGGAATTGTTCAGAGAGGTATTGGTTCAATAAAGTTGTTGTTATGCCCTGCTAAGGGCACATTGGTACTCCAAGCTGTTTCACACTTTCGGTTTTATTTATTCATGGGGTTGCCTGTACAGAGTAACCAGGCAGTTAAGCACAGTGATGTAGACATCTTTTGTTGTGTGGATGCGGGGCAAAAAAAAGCAGTGTGCTTATTAACTCACATTTCTATATTCAAAGCACACTTTTGTTTTTTTCCCTTGGGATTTCTGTGTCTGTTTCGCTTTTTTAACACTGATACTTTCTGCAACAATCATTTTGGAGAACATGAAAATTAAAAGGAAAAGAGACAGCTAAGTACTTTGTAAAACACCACGTGTGAGACTTTTCGAAGAACCTGTTTTTTCACTTCAGTTTGTGTCAGTTGTATTAATGTCAAACAGCTTCAAAAACCCAACTCGTAGCTCTCATGTTCAAGACATTCTATAACATTATACTCACATTTACTACTCTGCTCCTGTGAATTTTCCATCAAATATGTGTATCAATCTTACCTGCTTCCTAAAATGTTACTTAAATATCACCTCCTCCATATTCAGGGTAGAAGGAATAGATCAAAAGCTGCTCCTGGGAAAAACTGGCTGCAATAGGTAGTGAGCTACAGTTAGTGTCTGGGTCGTGGTTTATGCCAAGGACATGAAGAGCGAGAAGGGATCATGGTGGAGGAAAGCAGGAAAAATGTGGAATCTCACTCGAGAGCATTCTGTCCAAAATCAAAGTTAAATATTATCTTTTCTAGTTCAGTGACTACTTATTGAAGAGGTATGCTTAGCATTTGCACAAGCACTAGTACTTCCAGAAAAAGAAAATATCTTAGAAAGTCCTTATTCACTGCAAAGGCAATAGAGGATTTTATCACTGTATGGCATTGGAGGTCAGTGTCTGGTTTCCAGCATTTTCACAGCAAAAGGTGCTTCACTGCCATCCCCAAAGAAATATTGATTCAGATTCCAGCTTATCTACATTTCCTCCTGTTACTTCTTTAGAGCCATTCAATGGCAGTATCTACCAGTACAGGTTTCTTGAATAGTTAAGCTCCACCAGTATTTCTTTTCCAGTCATAACAGTTATTTCAGGTTAGTTTTGTTTTTCCTGTAACATTATTTTACATCTGACCTTTTGTTTGACTTCCTCTACTTTGTTGGGCAGGCTTTTGTGAATTATTAAAACAGCTTTGTTGCATCTTGCTATCCAGATTAAGCACTCCTATTTTTACTCCCCTATTATTTTCATAGTATTTACTCCCTCTGTACTGTCCATTCTCTTATCAGTCAGTTAACCAAAATCCAAGAAGGCTACTTCCTCAGATAGCTGAAACAAACATCTCCACATTTTGCATAAAGCACCAATCCTGATGATATTAATAGTCTTCCCAAACATTTGCTTTCTAAGTCTAGGAAACAAAAGAACTCCATAAAATATCATTGAACATCTTCCCCCATCTGGCACAATCCTCTTTTAATGCTATTTATTCTTACAATTAAATAACAGCATGACAGTCAAAAGATTCTTCCTCAATATTTCGGAAATGTATTCCACCTTCACGTGCACCCCTCATATCATTACACTGGGATGGACTTCACAGCAGGATGTTTTCTAGATGCATTCTGATGACCACCCTATAAAAAAAAAAATCCCCTTGCAGAGATGCCTTTCTATAAAATGCTGGTCTTCTTGCTTCCAGTCTGCTTTCCACCTACCAACCCTTTCTGCTGTTCTTCTACCCCTGCTGTTATCATTTAGATCATCTTTTCTTTCTTGTTGCTCCATTTTCTAACTGTTGCATCTCATTGCTTCTTCCATAGAACAAAGTCCACAGATTTCTCTTTCTTCACACGCTGGTATTTTCCTCTGCCTGGTCCTCATTTTCTAATGCTTCTAGAGGTCTCTCTTTCATCTGGGGATCTGCCAATCAGCCCATCTGCAACTCCAGTTATATGTATGCTCTTTCCTTTCATCTCATCTGTCATATTCAAATGCACTTCTATATTCTACCCTCATTTCTAGCTGCATTTCAGGCTCTCACACCTTTTTTTTTTTTATGAACATTATGAAATGACCCTGCATGCATATGTAAATTCTGTCAGAAGCTCACTGAAGGATAACATACACCTTACTGCTTCTGTATCCAGTCAAATTTTACAGTTTCTGCCATGTTTTGTTTTTTTCCACTGATGCCAAGCTACTACAGACTTTTTTCCAAACAACAATCCACAGACCAGGGTCTCCTCCAAAATCCCTTTTTACCAGACTCCCACCAGTTGCTGTGATTCTGACACCTTTTTACCTACATTAGCCTACCGCTTCTTTTAGGGTTAAGTATGATCAAAGGCCGTGATCAAAGACTTCCTCAATACGCCGTTTAAACTAAGCCATGTGGCTTTGCAGCATAGCTTATCTAGTCCTGTTTGAACCATGCACAGCAGTCACTTCCAATCATATTTAGAAACCCATGTGGGTTTTCCAAAGCGCTTTTGCCAAAACTCTCACTACAGTTATTCCAGGCACAAAAGCTGCCTAGTGTTTTGGAAGGCTGAATGAGTATTTCAGGACTTTGCTCTCATTTAACAGTCAATGTCATGCTTCCCCTTAACCTTCCACCCCTCACTCCCAAAAAAGCCTTAAAGTATAATTTAAGCAAAAAGCTAAAGGAAGATGCTGCTGAGAATTTGAGATGAAAATGTTGCAACATTCAAGAACCTCCAAACATCTAAATGCAGCTGCTGATATTGACCAAAAAAAAGAAGAGCTTAAACAATATCATGTTCCTTTTGATCATTTCACAGTGAGCTTTGACTGTAAACCTTTCCCAACACAACCAATAATATTCATTTAACACACTTCATTAGTGGCTGGGCATTACTGATTCCCTTTCCACCTCTTTTTATTCTCAAAATAATAATGTGAACCAAAATCCAAATTTGAGCTTAACTCCTCTGAGGTAAAAAGTAAAAGACTTGCATTCTGCTTTAACTTAAGATTCTGACAAACAATTCAATTGCAATATAGCAAATACAAATGGACCTTTCAGGAGAAGCAGCTTGTATTCATGATTTTACAGAATACACCATGTATTATAATAATTTGTAGGAAGACCTTATCTGAAAAAAAAGCAGAAGTGAGAAGCAGAAATTGAAAATATATCCCTTGGTGAACTTCAAGTGTTTTTTCATCTGAGACTAAGATGTTTAAATGACTGAATCAGAGATCATTGCCAAGCTGTCTGGAGATTCTATGGTCTTTTCTTAGTTTTGAATATTTAATATTATATATATTCTTTTATCTGTAGTCTACTAAGTGTAATACATCACATTTTATTTCTCCTGTAGCTCTATTTTATAATAATGTACTCATTCTCTGGTTAAGCTTTACCAATTCTATTATAAAAACATAATATTCAGAAAATACTGATTAAACGATACGGCTTCCAAACTTCCAATAGTGTGAACACTAATATATTGTACTGTTACAGCTAAAGCTTAGACTAAAGAATCAAAATAAAATGTTTATAAATGCCATATACCAGGCTGCCTGATTTGTTATAAGGTAATAAACAGAAAAGCTTACATCTAGTCATTCGTGGTTGTTAAATAAGATTCTTTGTGACTTGCAAAAAAACTAGAACACAATGAAGAATTATCAGTGCATTCTCCATGGAAGTCATCTACATGTGTTTATTTAATAAACAGAAGATGGCTTTATTATACACATTTGATTTCCATATGCAATCATCTCCTTATCTGTCACTTGTATCTAAGCAGGGTGCTTTATACAAATCTGGAAATGAAAAATTCAGAGCAGGGCACAGGAAACTCATTTAATGTCGAGTGCAGTCAAAATCAAGATTTCTTTATTTGTAGTAACAACGCTGTTAAATCAGAAAATTACTCTCCTTTTCTGCATGTCCTTCTTCCTTTACAATTCAGTTGTTTGATCATAAATTGTCGAGTGCAATGACTTGTCTCCTCCACTTTCCACACTGGTCGAGACAGATTAAAAACTCCAGCATACCACCAACCAGTCTCAGCATACCATTAGCATATATATGAGATTTGAGACATTTTCTAATATTCTCCAGCAGAACTCATCTGTCAGCCAGGTGATGAATTATAAAAACTCTTAGCTTGTTTAGAAAAGAGGGGGAGAGTGACTGAGAGAAGGGAGAGAGAGAGAAAAAAAAAAGAGAGAGAGAAGAGGAAAACATGATCCCACCTTTCCTTTTCATTTTACCCATCAACCCTTGCAGTTAGCATTATAAATAAACACTAACCTTAATAAAACCAATGCAATGTTAAGTATCTGGATACATGAGCAGCAGAACACAATTAAAAGGTAATGGAAGTGGACAGAATTATGGAGCAGTCATTGATTTGCATAAAACATTTTTTAAATACATTTTTCCCACCTAATATTAATAAACATTCACAAGGTGCATTATGACACCTACATAATTTTCATGAGCTGGTAAATCAGGAAAAAAGACTGTCTAGAAAATACTGGAATAATAAAAAATATCAAATTCACGCAGTACACAGAGGAAAATGTTATTTTGGATAATCTTTCAAGAGTTCAACTAGTATGCATGTACATTCTGAAATTCTCATATGTTTAATTAAAAAAGAGGTTTATTTGCATTTCCTTAACCTGCTTTTCCTGACTAGAAAGTGTAATATAATTGAGGCCAACAATACCTTGTGACTGAAGTGAACAACCCATATTCATTACGAGTAAGAAACAGCAAATACATGATGTCACAAATAATGGCAATCTTTCTTAACATAACAGTGGATAATAATGGATTGCAAGTATACTGGAAGATTATCAAATTATTTCATGAATGTCTAATTTTTAAGAAGGGTTAATATTAATAATTTAAAATATTTTATAATAATTTATACTTTGACCAACTGCAAATAACATACCTAGCATTTGGTACTAACTAAAAATATATTTCCCATTGAAATTCCATTGCAATTAGAGATGATATTTTTCTTTTTATAAATATATTTGACAAAATATATATTTGACATATTTGACTTTTCAGGAACAAAACTTTTCCTTTCCAGAAAAATTGACAAATACTTTATTTTATTTCATGGTAATGTTTTTCCACGTGAGTGTTCTTTTCTGAGAATGATGTTTCTATTCTTTTAAAAAAATAATATTCCACTTCTGTTTTGAAATGGGCATCTTTGTTTAAAATTAACCAAAACCAAAAAGGAAAGGATAAAGGGTTTAGTATTGGTTTGAGTCGTACTAAGGAAATATAGTAATGTGATCAAAATTTTGAACAGTGAAAGTAGAATGAAGTCCACTTAAACACAAGACAGGATCTAGCTCCTGTTAGAGCACTTGCCTCAATTTTTAGTAATAAACAGAATTAATATATATATATATATATATTGCTTCTACTAGGCAGAGGTACACAATCTATGGATCATTTTCTAGAAATATGAACCAATTTAAGGAACAGATGTCTAGTCAGTCCTTTCTTTACCTGAGAGTGACCATCTGGCTGCAATACATTATGTTTTCCAGGTCTTTCATTTTGAAAACAATAAGATTTTTTTTTAATTTAGATTCAGCCCAATAATTTTTTCCCTCAAATAGTTCTGTTTAAATATCAGAAAAAAAGCAACAGGATGTTATCAGACATGTTAAGACCAGTCAGGATTTACATGACGTTCAAGTCTATATATAAAGCTATGTCCAAATAACAGCACTATGAGAACTGTCCCATGGAATTGTATTGCCTAGTTCCATTGAAATCATAGAAAAGTAACTGTGATATGGACATCGAAACATTACACTGAGGTACTTTCTCCCAAATGCCATTTAATTGTAGAGCTAAAACTAAGGCTTTTCAAGAATTCTGAAAAATTTCCTAGAACACCAAAGGGTTCTAGGACTAAAAGAGTGAGCATTAGAAATCAAAGCAGATGTTTTTGCAAGACTGCAAAGCCAGCGTTGTAAATTTAAATAATACAGATAAGTTGCAGACTGAAACTTTCAAGGATTTACCACCAAAACTTACCAATAAAAAATATGGTTAACATCAAAAGCAGAGGTGCTTTTTCAACATACCTCTAAATGGATTTGTTGTATCTTCTTTTCTTAAGCAGCTAAAGAGGTGAAAAGAGAGAAGCAATATGCCTCCACTGTCTTCACTATGTAGTTGGAGACAATTATAGATCTAAATCCACTTTTAAGATGCTCATATTTTGGTACTACATTAAACTTGGTAACAGAAAACTGACTATGGTGAAATCAAGCTAAAGCATGAGATTTAGCCTGATTTTAATCACCTTTTTTAACTCACACCCATCTGCTGACCAAAGCTGAAATAAGGATTTGACTTTTACTTTCAATGAAGTTAGTTACAGCTGAGAATTTTCTTCTATTACATCACATAACAGTCAAAAGAGATGCTACATTTTGCTTGAAATGTAATAATATATACTCAGTAGCTTATATTTTTACAAATAAGCTTGACTCAGTCACAAAAGTGGTTAATTCCTCAATGATCTGCTCTAGTATTTCCAGCTGTACAAAGCAAGAAGTCCAAAGTGAAGTAGAGGTAGTTTTATTCTCTGAAGCAAGCAAGATTACTGGCTGAAGAAGTCTTTTATCAATGCAAAATTCTGGGAAGAAAAACATCATAGAATCAGTTTTATTGGCACATTGATAAATGACATGCTTGCTTAGCTGGGATAACCGCCAAGGGACAGATCCAGTTTCATGCAGGGCTTCCGTTCCTCTTAGCAGCATCAGCAGATAAAGTTGCAAGCAGCCTATGTTGTGGTGGTTGCTTGAAGATTTCTTCATATGTGTAGGGATAAATGAAAGGATATATGCCCTGCTTTAGTCATGCTGTTATTGATCATTTTTTGCATTCATCTAATCAAGTCAAATGCAATCTAATATAGATTTTTATATAAGTAATTTATTTTAAAATTCACAATAGCTTACTATTTACATGAACATTTTGAAAATAGCTTAAATAATTTCAACATGTGGGGGAGAAGGAGGTGTCATAATCAAAATACTTGTTAAAACGATTGTTTGCATTTCAAATATGACTATATCAATGTAAAGACCAAAGCAACATACCCTTGCATTGTTGCCAGCATCCTTCTTTTATCCATGTAACAAAATTCAAAGATGCAGAGGTGTTTTATCTGAATGCCCTACTCAGTCCTGATCCTGAGATTGCTTTCAAATACTAGCCAGTTTCTACTACTCAGAGGAAGTCTTGCAAAAAATATGGCTTCTGAGTAGTTTTCTGCCTAGGTGTTTTTCTATTTAGGAAGATTACTGATCCAGCCCCTCTATAAAGCAGAGGCTCCAGCTCCTCTGCTATTTCCCATCTGGAACAGTTTAGAGGAAGAAAAATGCACATTTAAGACTAGTTGTCTTTATAAGAAATTTCTTATGTTTGTGGAGAAGAGGAAGAAACCACATTCACTGTAAAAATCTCTTTGCTGTCTTTTCATACTAAATTATCAGAAACTAACGAATTCAGTGGAGTTTGCTGAATCTGTGTTCCTTTCATTGTGAGCTGTTTTACTGTTTACTATCAGCTCTTTCATTTGTTTTCTTCTTTCCTTCTTTCTGCTTTTTTGTTTCCTTGGCCCTTTAATAAACAGTCCTGGACTCAACAAATGGGCTCCCATCTTCCCCTCCCAGGTGAAAACTGAAACCACTAAGTTGTAAAATTTCTCTCTCACTCTCTCAGTTCTGTGCACTGCAGTGCAGTCTTAATAGGAACAGAGAATGATTCCAACTCAGCTCCTCAGCAAACAGCATCGTAGGGCACACATAGCAGCAATGACTGGGTAGGGATCCTCTTCAGAAGCTGTCTTTCTCCACCCTTGCCTTAGTGGCAGCAAGAGCACCCAACTCACCTAAGGCATCTTGGGTGCAGCAGTCCACTTGGTCTCTTCTTGGAGCAAGCCCTGCTGGTAGCAAAGGTGTTTGGGTCTGATTTTCCCATTTCTTGGGTGAATGTGCCCAGTCACAGTAGTCACTATTAGGCACAGGTTCCAAATATTTCTTGGACTAAGAAATCACTCTCAATGCAATATACACTTCTTTTTTTTTTTGTTCCCAGGTGACCTACACTGCTGTGATCAATTAAGACTAGGGCAAACCTGTATGAGTAAAGGAAAACTAAACGCCTGGGACTTAATATGTTTAGTGGGTAGACAGCAGATGGGCCATAGTTTATAAAATCTTTGTTTTGGCCGGCTTAAATCCATTCTAAGTCTTTCTCTAGGTGCCTAAGTCCATCTTAAAGGGATAGAATAAACTGATACATAAACCTAATCGTTTGCAATGTACTTATTAAGCAGCAGACCAATAGGTTTACTCAAGTACTGGTCTAATATGATTGCATTATACTATAAGAAAAGCATGTCACAAGATGCTTACAGAATAGGAACAGTTCCATATATCCTTTCTCTGATAAATCTTTCTGACCACACAGCCTGTTCACAAACATGTATGTGCAATGGAGCAAGACTTCGGTTAAGATGATGGTGAAACAATCTGAACTTGCTTGCTCCCTCATTAAATGAGATTAACATTCTGTGAACCTAGTCTTAAAACTCAGATTTTAGAGAAGGCTGATGCATTCTGTACATTGTATTTTATCCAAAAGATTACTCATCATCTATCACAAAAATCTACATGAGCATCCGATCCTCTAAATAGACCAAGACGTGATTAGATGTGATGTTCAAGTTGCCTTTATCAACAGTCAGAGTTTTGCTATTTTGGCATAGGTTTCTGTTCTAGTGAAAAAAAAAAAGTTATAAACACAATTAATTATCTAATTTGTTGTATTTTTTGTTCCATCAGATGTGTTAAATCAGAATCATGGAAAAGCTTCAGACCTATTAAGATCTGCAACTGTAAAATAACTCTGCAGTGGGGCTGAGATGGCTGGAGAAACTCATAACTCTCTGATCAATCCTGCATCTTTCCTAATGTACTCAGACAATGACACATTCAGTCCAATTTAGCACTGTTTCAAAAGCACCATCACAGATACGGAAAAATACACTCATATTTCAGTAAGAGTCTTCCAGTCACCAAGGAGCTGAGGAAACCATGTCCTAGATCCTCCTCAGCCTGCTGAAGATGAAAGCCTTAGCTCTCACCTTCCTGGAAAAGACTTTCATCTTCAGGATATTAATTCAGGAGTGGTCAAACTTTTACTCTATCCGGGGAAGCTAGAACACCGCCAGGGGTGAAAAGATGGGCTGAAAAAATTAATATGAGCTTGGTCTCAGGCATATGAATTATAGGGACAGTAGTTCTTCAGACACACCTCTTTGTCTCATGCATAATCAATGTATCAATTTGAATCTTTCATTCAGTGAGTCTATTATCTTTTCACTGTTTAGGTATAATGGGAGTTCAGATAACTAGTTCATATGTTTTTAAATACTCCTGTTAAATACTCTGCAAGAGTACATGAATGCTGATAAACAACACAGAAATCTTTTAAAAGTAGTACATTTCAAATACTAAGTTCAAAAATTACAAATTACACGATGGTTGTTAAAGCGGAAATTAAAATTATTCAGTGATCAAAACTATAGTTGTTTCATTCCAAGTATTATTACTTCATCCTAATGCATATGCTTTTCTGAAAACATCAGAACAATCTTACCACCTACTTGAAACAATAATATCGCCCTGTATAGCAAAAATTTCTTTCTTGGCAAGAGAAAACACAAAGCCAACATCTTCTAAAGAGCATTAAGACCACAAAAGAACCTCAAATCTCTTCAGATCTACTTGTTCTTAGTAAATGTAAAAAAAAAAAAAAAAAAAAAAGTTACTATATTAGCAAAGGAAATGACGATACAGTGAATTTATGGACTTCCTGCTTCTTTCCCTATATCCGAAGTTCACTATTTTACTCATTTTTTGTCATAATGCATCCTAAAATGATAAGTAGAGGGTGAGAATACTAGTAACCACAGCAGTGGTTGATTGCCCTTGGCATGATCCTATTCACAAAGCATTTTCACGGTTTAGCTAGGAAGTTATTAATTACAGTTACTGAGATCCCTATAAGCTTAATATCAGTGAATTTGAACTATGCATGCAATTAATCATTAAAATCAAGTAAACACATTCCCCCCTAGGTTACAATAGTGTCCTTTCCTTTATACCACTTTTCAGTTATTATAGACAGGAATGAAAATGTCAATGTAATGACACTGAATTCAAATGTCTACTATTTTTAGTCTACTAATTTTAAAATTTAAGAGGATTGCATAGAATGACCAGATTGCTGGTATCTACTCGTTCTTGTCACATACCATCACAGACAATCACATATGATCACAGGTATGGTCTGAAGAAAGAATATGTTTCTTTGTGTTATGCATCTATCAAATTGATACGTATCAATTTGCCTTATTCTATCATAATAAATTAAGTAACAAAAGCAAATTTCAGCTGGTAAGTGAAATGGTCAGCAGACTGGTACAAAACAGTACATAATCACAATCTGACTCACCACGACTCCTCAAATGTGAAATTTTCTAATAAAATAGATTCTATGACTATAGAAATGTATCTCCATTCTCCCTTTTCCTAGACCATTAAGGTGACTGATAGATTTTAGATTACAGTGACTTGAAAAAAAATTACATTTTTAGTCTAAAAAAAAAGACATTCAGAGAAAAGAAAGGAAAAGAAAAAAAAATCTTTCAGTAAAAAGAGAAGGCAACGGAAGCTTTGGAACGAGTACTTGCCAATAGAAAGATTTCATGCTTTTGTTAATTAAGTGAACAAAGAAAAAACAGCGCACTAGGCTGTATCCTACATAACAGCTTCCACTAATAAAAAGTAATAGACAATTTTCTGCATTCAGTTCTTTTGAATACTATTATACAAGGTAATAGAGTTTTGGAAATGGAAGTCCTAGCAGCCTGTCAGAAAGAGCCTTCTTCCACTTTTTTTTTATTAAATGACTAAGTGCAGCAGTCTGTGTCCTATCTCTCCCTCTTGCATCTATTGGATTGTATTATTTTACATTTTGATTGAAATGATGTCACCAGGAGATAAAAGCCTGGCCCAGGCATTGTAATTGAATCAGCCTGAGTTGTTTATTCTAGTGATCTACAGTGATGCTTTCCTTGTCCTAACACAGAATACATAAAAGATCCTCTCTTGTTTAACATGATGCTGATTAGATCCATTTTTTTTAGCAGGAAGGAGGAATCAAACTGGGGAGTCAAAAAAGTAAGGTCTGGAATTTGGAGGAAAAATTGGGAAAAAAAATAATGAGAAGAGACACCATCTGCAAAACTTTCCATGTGTGACTGAAAGTTTAAGCAAATAAATTTCACATCAGCGCCAGGTGCAAACATTTGATTGACAACATTTAAATAATGGTTAATGGGAACTTGTACATATTTGAGAGATTTTCCATGCTTATTTCCTAAATCAGATGCTTATTTAAACTTTTATTTAAAAGTAATGTTTATCTTTGAAAGAGAAAAGCAACTTCAAGTTGCTACTTCATGGCTTTGTTGTTAAAAAAATACAGTATGTTGGGCAATTAATTGTTATTGACATGTTCCATTTTCAGCTAAAACCTTTTACATTTAATAGACCAAACAATATTTTGAATGTATTTTTAAAGTCTTAATGATAACCTGTAATTGGCTTTAGTGAGAATTACATTTTATAAAACACAAGGCAGAGACAAGAACAAGTGTCTTGCGCTTGGTATATTCTGTCAAAATTTTCTTTCTTTACTAGTTCTTTGAAGAGAATTCTGCCTTTCATGCTAGATGTTCTTTCTTCTTATCCCCCTCACTCACAGAAGTCTCACCAAAATAAAGAAATATTATCATTAGTTTATGTGCTGAATCAACCTTAATGCAAAATTTCTCCAGTACTACAACATAGAACGTGACCATCTGCTTTTCTTTTTCTTTATTTATTCAATATTTTTATTTTTGTGTCTTTCCTCAAAATAAAATGCAGTCATATCAGGTTGGGTAATATTGACAAGACAAAAATAAACCAAGCCAATCATGCAATCTGCAGCAACATTTTTCACTTGAAACCTATGCTTTGAATCGTTTACCTCAGAAACAGAGCTGGGAGCCTAGTTAGTTTGTTATTTATTTTGGAATTTTGAATGAAGACAGAACAATGCTTTAATTTGAAACAGTGTTCATTTAAAGCCTAAGTAAATATGAATAAAGAAATTAAAAACAACTGAATAAATATAGTCAGGAAAATGGTTATTAAAAATAATGATAAACCTAATCTTTGGAAAATTATCTGTTTTTAAAAATATCTATTTTTAAATGTATGCAATAAATGTAATAACTCTATTTTTCCACAAGTGAAAATTAAAGTCAGGAAAAAGATTTTGAAGTAAAAATATATATACCATCTCTTCATATACCCTAGTTTTACTATTATTTTCTGAATATTCACACATATTCTGTATATTCACATATAGCAAACACATCTTTTTTAGGATTTAAAGCCTATTTAGCACTCCATTGGAAAAATCACTCATAATAATTGCTGATATCCAAGACCTTTGGGACCTGAGGATTTTTGTAATTCATTTCTTGTCCTGAAGGTATCATTATTTTAAAGCCTTTTGTAAAACACACTTTTTAATGCTTCTACTCAGCTATGAACTCAGTTTGAAAGCTAAAAGATACACTAACCACTTTTATAAATGTATTTTAAAGGCATATTTTAAAGAATTCATTTTGGTTGAAATTAACCCTTCAACATGAACTTTTGATTTGGATGCATTTGGGAAATGCACTTTTCATTAGTTATCTTGTTTTTCAGTGCTGCTACTGCTGCACACTTTGAAAGTAATCATTTTGGCAAAACTAAACTGAAGAAGAAAATAAATTAATTCCGGTCTGTCATTAAGGTTTATAAAGAAAACTCACTGCTTTATTTATAAACAAATCAAGTATAATGCTGTTGGCCTTCTAACATGGAGGCAAACTGTTCTGTTACTGCTTAAATAGACCCAGACTCACCAAAATGGCAATCCATATTCAGTCCCAGAGCTATTTAAATATCATTTGCATCCCAGAGGTAACACATTCGGTTTCAGGGGGATAAATGTAGAAAATGTTGATTTAGCCTTGCGTCAGCAGTTCCCGGCAGCTGCCTTGGGGAAGAGCACTCAGAAGAACATCCGCGTGCGCCAAGCCTTTTCTCACCATCTCATGACTTCCTTATTAAAGCATAGGTGTGAGGTACAGGCAAATTGATTTTCATAAAGAAAAACCATCCTGATTATGGAATTCAGTATGCAAGACTCTTAAACATGAGCAGGGGGCTATTTATGATTCAGACACACAATTAACTTTTCAATAGTAATTTTCATGATTTTGAAGTACTCACTGCTAATTCCTGGGATGCTTGTTTGCATCCTCCCCTACCACTGTGGGATTACTGATTTGAATGGAGGTGATTCAGAAAGTACCAGCAAAAATTGGGAAGAAAAAAAGGAAGAGACGACATTTCCGATTTTTGCTTTGAAGTAATTTCTCATGGGAGTCTCATGAAAATGAATGGGAATCCCAGTGAGATTGGTAGTCATCAGCAAATTTGGGTGTCCCAACTTCAGACTTTTATGAGATTAACAAAAACTAAACTAAACTTTCAAACGTACTGAAGTCTGCAAAAAGAACTGCAACTAAACTGGCAAATCTTACTGCCAACAGGGGAAAATAAAAAACAGAAAACAGAGGAAAATGGGCAACAGTAGCCAAACAAGAGTGCGTGAGTCAACAGTATTGCAAAAAAAGGTCTATAAATCTGAGAAGAATAATGCATGCTTGTTTGTTTGTTTTACATAATCACTTTTTAAAAATATACAAAGGTCAACACTAATGTTGTTTACTCTGAAAAAGCACCATATGCTCTACACCCTGCCTTCTCCAGTGTTTAAAGCACACCAAGTTCATCTGTGTCATCAACAGGATGATTCCATAAGAGGTTAGATCCCTGGGATTTACAGATGGGGATGATGAAACTGAGGTTCAGAAATGCAAGGGTTTCAGCAACTTAAGTTGCATACTTCTAAATAATGCAAATGTTTTAATTCTGTTCTTAAAGTAACAACTCATTCAGGAATGTGAAATGAGTACATGGCTTGTATTAGTAGGCAGATTACTAACATTGCTGGTCTTGGCTTCATTGCAGCACCAGGTTTACACGTCAAAAATAGAGAGAGTAAGATGTTGAAATTTCAAACATCTCTAAGCAAAGTATAAAAACATAGGAAATGGTAGCTGCATGATCAATTGTCTTTTTGTGATCTGAACAACACATCAGAATCTGAATTCAAATCTTTCTAAAGCTGAATAAGACACCAGATTTTCAATAACATTGAGCCCCAACAGGCTCTTCTGAAGTTAATTATTTAAAAAACTGATCTGTTAATTGTGGAATTTAATATATCATCCAGCTTTTGAAAATTCTGATCTTGACAACTGAAACAACCACCAAGACAGACAAGTACAAATACTTTTTTTTTTCTCTCAGAACTGATGCTTCCCTTTTTTGTCTTTTATTTTAAAAACAAATTAATCACAATAGCTGTGCATTGAGGAGAAGCTCCATCATTAAAAACCTCACACTGCTAAGGTAAGGAAAGATAAGAAAATCAGTAATAGTATAAATGTTAGTCTCAATTTTAAAGTAGTTTATTATGGACTGAAAAAAACATAGATGTATGATTAATTCTTTGGTACATTGATGCAAATATAAGTATACATGCATGAGCACATTACCAGAAAAGCATAGGGTGCAATTGCCTTCTATATTATTTATGAAACAAGATAAAGATGAACTAATTGCATTTTACAAAATGTGTAAATGTGATTGTTTAATAAAACATATTATAACTGGTAGAAAAGATGTTTGTGCGGCATATTTTTTCATACAAAGAAGTATGAATATAACAAAGTTTACATGCCATCCTGTTCTATCTTTGCATGTACTTGCTCTTTATCTCTAAAGCAGCATACGTTCCATATGAGAGAGGGGGTTGCCATGGTATCTGCACTTTAAAAAATTGAATAGCAGATCTGAAAGAAGCAAAAAAATCGATTTAACAAGTTGTCATGTAAGTTACCCTGGCCCATAAGTATGAAGTCTATGCACTTTTTTTGTTTGTTTGTTTATTTATTTAAAAAAATTCTTTTTTATACGTGGAGCTAAATATACTGCTTGTCATTAGGTCTGTCTTCTTTTCAACTTAACAAGGCATTTGGGTGTGTACCTAGAAAATATAGATAATTCAGGGTAAAAATATTTTGTTTCTCTTAGAAAACCTATGAATCCATGTAGAAGTAGGAAAGAATTAACTCTTCTAAACAGCATTTGAAAGATAGACTCCTGATTTGTATTTAGAGAAAAATTAATCTTAAAAATTCATTATTTTATGAACTTAGCCATTCTAAACAAAAGAAGTTCCAATAATCATCCTGTAAACACACATATGTCATTTTTGACTATGTTGAAGAGAAGACTTCACAACTAGAACCTCAAACTTCCTGTAATCTCAAGTACAAAATAATCTTTCACCATTTCTAGCATCCAATCTCCAGAGGAGGGCCAGATAGCAGTCACAACTAGAGCAAAACCATTTCATAGGCAAATGAGAGAAATTATTTCTTTTTTCTTTTTTCTTTTTTTCTGTTTTTCTTTTTTTCTTTTTTTCTTTTTTTTTTCTTTTTTTTCTTTTTAAGTTAGGAGAAAAATTTGAATGAAAGAGCAGGATAGCCGGAAGATAACAGTTTCTTCCAAAACTATATCATCTTAACTTCCCTGCAGGATAGGTTCTGCAAACTCATTGAGTAAAACACAGACAGAATCATTACCTCTCCTGAAACACCCTCATTGGCTGTACATAGCCTTTGGGAAAAGGTCAATGTTACCTAGCAACTACTAAGAGCTAGTGCCTTTTCATAAATTAACCCCTTCATACGATGCTTCAACAGCATCTTGCGGTACAAAAGGGCTTCCTAATTTCTGCACACACACAAAAAATAAGAATTTTGTTTTCACTTTCAAAATGGTCCAGCAAAAAGTTGTCCAGCAAAATCAAGATTGAGCATGAAAACTCTTTAAGTATTTAATTTGTTCAGTGGTATACGTACTTCTGACTATGCTCAAGCAGAATTGTGCCAATCTCTTGTAAACCCATACAGAAAGCAAAGGCTGTTTCACATACAGTTTCTAGGATGTTATCACCTGTCAAGTTCAAATCTCCATTGCTTGGCTGTAGTTAGGACTGTGACTAAGGGAAACGCTCCAGCTCAAAAATCCCAACCAGCTGATGTTCTTGGGAAATAAACAATGTTAGTACTAAAGAAAAAACATTATAGTGGTCTGTGCGAAGAAACACAGATCTGCTGCTGCTGCTGCTTAAACACGGCCGGTATCTTTTTGCCTCTTCTGTTATTTCCAGAGAAGGCAACGTGAAGTAGAACTGTCTGCTGAAGGTGGGTGAATTCAGCTACCATTCCTGTTTTTTTTTTTTTCACAGAAGCTTCCTGAGTAGTAAAGACCTGCTTAGGAATAGCCCTATAAGAAAAGCTCAGGTCTTCAATATTTCACACAGAAGATAAGGAATGTGTAATTCCTTATTGTCTAGCTAAAGGAGAGAAGCACATTACCTGATTAAGTAAAAAAAATCAAGACCTTTCAGGACATGAGTTAAAGAAGACAGATTCAGCCCTACATTCCAGTGTCTTTCCAAAGTATATGTGCAAGTAGCGAAGCATATTTCAAACAGAAAAGCCCAATGGTATTAGTTTTGAATATTTCATTTTATGCCCAAAGCCCTAACAGTTGATATAGCTGATATAGTTGATGATATTATAGACATTAGTGTCTATGTTCATTTTGGATATTGGAAATATCCATTTTGCATTGGAAATAGGTGGCTTGACAACTGGCCATCCAATCAGCAGAACAGTTGTTGCACTCCTGTTATCAGCAAATGGATAAGAAAGTCAATCAAATGAGTATTACTTAGCAAAGGAGGGTCATGGAAGTGTTGAAAAGAAAATTTAAAAGTGGTCCTTAAAAAAGTCCCTTTTTTAAAAGGACACTAATCCTTAAGTAGCCACATTTAAACAGTGCTTGAGATATTCAAAATCCACTGGAATGCACTCCTGTGCCACGTGCTCTAGGTGACCCTGCGTGTGTAGGGGGTTGGACTAGATCTCTAAAGGTCCCTTCCAATCTTAATGATTCTATGATTCTGGAAACAAACTAATAGTGGGTTCTTTTGTTTGTTTGTTTTTGAGGAAATCTAGAATTATCACCCAAATGTGTGACATCTATAAAAATGATGGAATATAGCAAACATGATAAAATCTGTAAGAGTTGGCAACTCTGATTGACATGGCATGAAAGGAATACATAATCCTGGAAGTGCCTTGAACATAAATGTTTTATTTTCCATATCATTCTTAGTTCAATATTTTATTTACATTTTATATTACTTTACCTCAGCTGTCCTTAATAGTACCCAAGTCTTTTTCCTGAGACCAGAAAATATATTTTGTCTCCAGTAAAGTGTTAAGTACTTCAAATGATCCAATCCAGTAGGCATTCTACACCATAGGTTTGTTAGCAAAGGATTGTCCATTTGACTCGTTCATTATGCCTCTCTTCAAGGTCCTTAGTGTTCTCTGCTCCATAATAACTTAATTAGTGTTGTCATCTGCACTTCTGATCATCATCCTGCTTCTTTTCCAGGATGAAAAAGTATGGAGTATTAATGGAACCACCATAACTAATATCAGGATTTTCATCTTAAGACATTTGATGATTTGCCTAAATGCTTTGATTTACGTGAGTCATTAAAATAAAAATCTATTTTTTTAAGGCCGAGAATCATAACTAGATCAGAACTCACTCATGTCTGTCAAGTTGTCTTTTGCTTTATCACTAGATTAGCAGTGTAATGCATTATGCACAATGGATTCCAGGCCTTCTCCAGAGCCACTTTGGATCGGATCCGCAACAGAGTTAAGGGTAGAATTTATTTCATCTAATATTCAAGGTCTACAAAGTAGTCATCAAAATCTGAACTATTCACATTTTTATACATACATATATATATAGCATATATATATAGCATATATATATATATGCTGAATGGGCCAAAGGGCTTTTCTAGGATAAAATACACCTCATCTGAAGGTAGATGCCAAATACTCCACTCTCAAGTCAGATGAAATGAATCACACTTAAGAGCTTGGAAGTTTTACATAATTGCAGATTATTTTCTGGAAATTATCTGTGACTGATTTGGTCTTGAGATGCTGAGTTGCTCCATGTCCATCTTATAAGTCTAGCAGAGGCAAAATCTGAAGTTATCTTTTACATACTTTGCATACAAATTGGGTTCTGGTTTGGTAAGCTTCTGGTAAAACTCAGCAGCAGAAGTAAGGTATGAATCCTAATCCTGTGCTTACCCAAGAGGATGTATAAATATATTTCCAGAAGATAAAAATATATTTTTTCTTAGAGCAACAGAACATATACATGCATATATGAGAGAGTATATATAGGATATATATGTATAATATATATATATTATATTACATATGTGTATATTACATTTTTTACATATATATAATGCACACCTGTAAAGGAACATTAAGGCTACAGAATCAAAAGTTAGGAACAGCAGAATTAAGTTTACAAATCAAACAGATTTTTGAAGTGTTTAAACACTATTTAAACACTATTTATTTATCTTTATGTACTTTTTGTCTTTGGGTGCAATCTCAGCCCGAAAGAATTTTGTGACCTTTTCAGTAACAGACACAGGATTTCATTCCTCAAATAAATGGGGAGAGACAAAGAGAAAGGCTTGACCACAATTATATTTTAAAATGTGTAATATTTCATTCCACTTTAATATTTGATTCTGCTGCTGTTTATTTTCTCACTCCCTTCTCTTATTTTGTGTTCTGCCCTTTGGCCCAGTGGGCAAACGCAAAACAACCAGAAACTTTTGGAAACAGAAAAGAACAATGAGAAATATGTATCTGAAGCAATATCTCTACACTGTTTCTTGTGAAAAACACTGATTATGCATAACAAGCTCTTTGTGTAGAGGTATCACATCTCATGAATGTCTCCTATAATGGAAAGGAACAAAAGATTACTGAGCTGCTAAAATATCATTGTGAACATTGTGAACCTGCTGTTTTGTTCTGAGGGCATACATCCTAATTATAGCATTTTTCTTTTTTTCCTTATTTAAGAGTCTTTTTTATTGCAGTGTAGAGTGGACATAAACATTCCTTCGGATCCTATGTGTAAATAATGAAAACATAAAAACTATGGATTTTTCCCCTATCAAGCAGGTTAATAGTTTAATTGTATACGGTTATTCTTACATTAAAGCTGCATACCTGGCAAGCTTTATCGGGTAACAGGGACTTTTAAATGTGCCAATGTTTCTACAGAAGTAACGTGGGTCAATTGCAAAAGGGATAACCATAATGATTAAATCATTAAAATTTTGTCTATGCTTCACAGAGCATAGAGAAAATTAACTTCCCACCAACCTCATTTTTCTGCTGAACATGAAATAATGATTTTCTGCCAGTATAATTACAAAGCTAACATCTGATAGAGTCAGCATCCAGGGGGGATTATCACATGCATGAGTATTAGACCTCATTACCAGCTTGACTGCAAAATTATTACATCTTGTAATTGGATGGTGAGATTTATATACAGATTGGCTGGGTTCTCTGTAAGATTGTAATTACAAGCTTCGTTGGTTCGCTACTTATCACACGGTGCAGGAGGAGGCAAAAACAAGCAGAGGAAAGACCATTTCATTAAGCCATAACCCTATCAAGGGAGGAGCACTGTAACATCCCTGTATTTATTAGGCCAAACAGAGCTGTTTGCAGAAGGGGAGGCCATTTATTACCGCCTGACAAATGGGATTTCATTTATTTAACCTCGGTGATCTATTTCAGTAAAATGTACAAACGAGCCATCCATTTTATGATTCCAGAGTCAACGCCTCAATTATCTAAAGGCTAACTGACTGTTAAAGCACCCATCTGCTAGGATGAATTCATTGATTTAATTTGCTTCATGTTACTGAATGATTCTCAGCAGCCAGGGAGGGGAGAGGAAGGGGGGCAGCTGGTGGGGTAGGCGAAGGCACCAGAGTGATTCAGCAGCCTCATGTCTGTCTGCATCTGTGTGCGTGCCTGTATTTTTTCTTTTCTTTTCTTTTTTTTTTTTTTTTTTTAATCCTTCAGCACAATAGAAGAAGGCGATCAATAGCAGCTTAAATTTTATGAGACAAGGAGTTAAGTTGTTCAGCTTGAGCCAAAACACCTTTGTTCTACCATAACAAGTAATCTCTGTTGTGGAATTAATATTGACAAGCTGGCTTCTTTGTAGCTAATTTTGTGGGTGCCGGAGCCAATCAGGAGGCTTGCAGTAATAGAGTTGTTATTAGAGTTCATTATAAAAGCTGTGGATCAATGGCTGCACTGAGAGGGAGAGGACATGCTGTTGTAGAATGCATATGTAAGCTCAAGGAAATGAAATCCTTTTAATGTCCTTGTAATAATTTATTCTATAGTTCTCTTTGACTTTTTTTTTCCTAAATTTCAAAAACCAAAAAATGTTCCCTTGCAAGGCTTTTAATTTTATCATAACATGAAAACTTATAGAAAGAAATGTAGGATTTAGGGGTTTAGAAATTCAGGGAGACCTGGTTAGCCAGCTCCAAGTTTAATCAGAATTATATTTTGTTTGGAAAAAGCCATAACTCTCATTTTATCCAAATCATGCAGGCTTTGTTCATTGAAAGCTTAAACCATAATGAATACACTACTATGATGGCTTTTAAATCACCCCCTTTCTCCTGCCTCCCTAACCCGTCTGTCTCAATCTGCTTTTTATTTTTATTTTTTCTTTGACAGCACATCATCTTTTTTTTTAGAAAACATCTTTACATCCATGAAAAAGAACTCACGCGCAAACAGCGTGCTTCAGCTTTTCTCGTGTGTTTCTAGGGAGAGAAGATCTGTGTGTGGTGAGTTGGCACTTGCAGCAAGCTGACAAGGAGTTTACAGAACACAATTCTTTGCAAAAGGTTGCCTCTTCCCACTGTAAAAGGGCCCTCCTTGATGTAAGTGTTCCCAGAGCAATAATCTATTTCTCCTGTGGCAGACTCCATCTCATGCTATAATCTCTCCACAAGCTCCAAAGCAGCACAAGAAAGCTGTTTACTGGACAATTTTCCCTGCATCTCAATGTCAAATGATGCTGCATTAAACTGTGAGAACATCACACTCGAAGAAAGGCAGGAGGATCAAAGGGAGCCCTCACAGTGAGTGAGTTGAGAAAAATTAGCATCTTTTGGTCATGCTTTACTAGATATAATAATATGGCATTTCAGGGCTATAAGTTGTTTGCCTTGCTTCTTCCCCTTTATTTCACCACTAAAAAAAAGGCCTTTTTTTTTTTTGTTTGTTTTTTGTTTTTGTTTTTGTTTTTGTTTTTGTTTCTCCCTGTGTTTGTCTCTGCCAAACAAAATTTGACTCACTTTCAACTGATGCAATTAAATGGCGTTACTCCCTTGTGTAGACACTGTTGTTTCAATTCCGGCAGTTATCATTAAGTCAATATAAGAAACTTCAGGCAGAATAAGACCATCACGTATGAACACTCTTCTTTCTGATTTCTGCTTTCAGATTATCACATTTTTACCAGGTTTAAATATATATATATATATTTCTCTCTCTTTTTTTTTCCTCTGGACCTCTGACTCAGTACTGACATGCTTTCTATTTAATGCTGTTAACAAAATATTCTTGGAGAAAAAAAAAGAAATCAAAGAAAATGTTCCATCATTTTCCATCCATTTTGTTTTCCACTCCCCATCCCCTCTTGAAAGACAAAAAGCAGTTGCATAACGCAGGTGAGAGGAGTTGAAAAATAGACAGTCAAAATACAGAAAATGTAGCAAGCCACAAATCTGAGGAAAAATAGAGCTGTATTAAATCAAAGTTTTGAATCAGACAGTTTATTTCTTTACTCTCAAAAACGTGCAGCCCCCAAAAAGGATATATGTCTCAAAAAAATAATTTTTCAAGCCACTCTTTTTCAGTTTTGCTTTTAGATTGCTTTCAATGTAAAAAGACACAGCTCAAAAAAAATCTTCAGCCAGCTGTAAATACTGAAGAAAGCAGTAATAAGCATTACAATAGATTGTGAATCACTGGAGAGTATTTGAAATCTAATTGTATCTATAGTCACACACTCCTTTGATAGCACTTATTTCCAACTCTTTCCTTTATCATGGCTTGTTTCTAAAAGTGGAAGAATCAGAAGAAACTTATGTCTGGTTTTTATGTTTTCCCACACTGTTTATCCCACACTCATGTTCCGCCCTTATCTTCCAGGATACCTCTGAAGAATGAGCTGCAGCCATGATGATTTTCATTGTTCTCTGAGGTTTGTTATGTCTGCAATACGGAAAGCCTGTAAGCAAAGGAGGAAAAAGACTGGTTGGTGAAGAATGTGGTGTCTCAGAGGTCCAAAAAAGTTTTCATAGAGTGAAAATTACTATAAAAATGGGGGAGATGCTGCAACAATGAAAACAGCAAAAGACTTTTCAGACATATCAAAAAAAGGAGATCACAGTGATGCTGATGCAGAAATTAAGGGCAATCTAGAGGTGGCTCCAATTTGAATGAATATTACTATCCTTATTGGAAATGGAGATAAAATATCCACTCTAAATGTAAGGGCAAGATATCTACTGGGACTGATAACGCCAGACTGAGCACTACTGAAACATTGTGACTTACAATTTTACAAAATCTTTTAAATTAGACATTGTACACACCAGAAAATAAATTCTGTGTAGGAACAATAAAATTTGAGGCAGAATCTTATAAAGTACTGCTAGCAAAGAGAGGGAAATTCTCTTGTCATACATGACCAGAACACATTAGATAGATAGCTTCATTTCTTTCTGATATGAAATGAAGGCTAAAAGGAGTATAATTTATAGCTAAAAGTGTATCCGTAAGGTAAACAACAAAGAAGCAGAAATATTTAAGTTAAAGGACAATATTGGTACAATAATACTATTGATGTATTAGCCATGAAAAAAAATTAAGACAGAAATTAAAGCAAGTTCTGCAGCATTAGACTAAGCATATTTCAGATCATATTTCCAATGTTTCCAATGGAGGCATCATAAATAAATAAATAAGTAAAGCGTTATTAATGCTTTTTAAGTTTAACCTTGAATCAATTACACAACATAGAGAATGAAGGCAAGGATTTATACTTAGTAAGGTAGGAAGTCTCCTATAGTATCTAGGTCCTATATTTAGTCCCTATATTTTATCTTCTTAAGAAACTTGAATTCCCTCTATAACAGCAGTAAGAATGTCCCTTGCAAGGCAAAGCATAAATTCCTCAACCAAATTATTGCTTACTCAATATACATTTTTGGCAGACCATCCGTCACATTTTTCAGCACTGTGCTATAAGTGTCTTATAGTCAGGCCAGCCTTGAGCTACACAACATTTACCTACAAAAAAAAAAAAAAAAAAAAAAAAAAAAGACAGTACATCAATCATAACTGTAATGTTATGATTGTGCCATGCTTCTACTCTTACTCTAATTGCTGGACTTGCAGACGGATCTTTGCCTTAACTTAGGCCTCAAGTTCTTCAGGATACTAAATTTCTCCTAGCAACAGGCTTTGGGCCATCCCACGCCAGTACAATACATGTAAAGAAATAATAACAAATATTCTTTAATTTAACATTCCCCTTCAACCTAATCTCACTTCTTTGAAACATTATGTTATTCATTCTTCTTATTCTTCCAATTTACATCTTTTTTAGATAATATTACCTCCACTTTCATGCCTGATGAAGCAGGCAAGAACTCTTTCACTGTGAACCCTTGATCACTGACCTTGAAAGTTATCTCTGTACCACACTGCAAAATCATTATTGGATCTAATAAAACATCTGTACTGAAATCTTGCCAACACTAAGATCAGTCTCAAAATTCCCACTGACTTCAATGGAGGCAAAGTTGCACCTTGTAAGCCTGACTTTCCTGTCATAGCACTTAACTTGCTGTGTCAGTCCAGTACCTGCACTGAGGCCAGCCAAGATTTATACTACACTAAAATATTTACACTAGATTTATACTACACTAGACCAGTGCATTAAACTTTTCATTTTTACTAGACATGGATTCTTTGTCACAGGTTTCCCCTTGGTGGAGATGAAACAGATTGGGCACTAAATATGCACTCCTCATTAGCAGAGCGCTAGCTAGAGAGCTGCTGCTCTGACTAATCAGATATTCTCTAATACTACCTGAAGCATTTTCTAAACAACTTATATTTATGCTCACAAAAGCAATAGGTATACCTTTCTTTAGAATTTCAGTCTTCTTTCTACCTTCCTGAAAATATTATTTTGAATTACATTAGCAAAAAAAAAATTAAATATGAAAAGCTATTTGTAATAGTACACATTTTTTCAGCCTTACTGTTGCAATTAGCACACTCAATAAACCATTCAGCATAACTGCATGTTATATATGCAGCTACAGAAAAATGCATCTATTTTTCAAGTTGTAAAGATACTTGTCCTTTGGCCTGATGCTTTGCACTGTGCCTGAGGCAGGAATGTATTGCAGTATAACTACATGCCTTAGAGCATGCTATTCTTTAGTAAGAAGCATTTGAGCGTGTGTTGTAATGAGAGAACATTGCACCTCTACTAGTTCACTTTGTCCTGAAGGTCTACAATTATCTCATTATGAAGTACGTGCAGTTGTGTCTTATTGACTAAATTTCTTATTTTTTTTTATTTACAAATCCTCAGTATAAGACTTCACTGTCCGTAGACAAACCACTAGAAAACATGTTCAGTGCCAGGAGGCTGCTGAAAGGTCCACAAACTCTCCCGAGAACAGGATATATACCACACATTTTTGAAAACATTGTTTTTTTAAGAACTTATATTCTATACAATCTACACACATCAAAATTTGCAACATTCCAAAAATTAAATATGTCTTCAACTTAGAAAAGAGGTTTGTCAGAAAAAAAAATCAAGTATCACCACAGTAACCTGTAATTAAAGATCAAAATGTGTTGACAAGATAGGTTATGTATTATACACACATTCTCCCTCATTTTTAGAAATAAACTCTGAAGAAAAGTAATATCCAAAACCACAGTTTTCTTTCTGGTACATGTGGAAGGATTGTTACTCAAAACAGAGCAGCGAAAAACAAGACTTGGGCCAAAGGGACACCAAATAGGGAATGTTTGTCTCACACATATCAAAAAATCTTATTTGAAAGGCAGGTTTATTGAAGTGGATGAGAAAGGCATCATCTGAAACAAGTTACTGAGCATCTGATGGTCCCGCCACAACTTTATAAAAGCAGAGACAGACAAAAATATGACTGTGGGAGAGCTGAGCTTATCACTTACCATGCTGCATACTAGAAAAACAGGTAGTTTTAACGAACGGAGTTACTGTAAAAGAGATCAAGAGTCACCACTGTCCTGTCTGGTAAACCCATACTTGGCCAATAATTATTTTGTCCTAACTAAGACAAGAAATGAATTAGTAGCAATGAGGACTAGATTTGATCTGAAAGTCCACACGTTTAAGTTCCGAATTCCAACTTCATCAAAAGAACCAGAACTTTAATGGATATTCAGAAGCTACCATACCGTGTAATAATGATACTAACAAATCACCAGTCTGTTAGGCTATCCAGGCTTGTGTGTTAGGTATTGCTTTAATAATTTGGAAAACATGCTGAAGATGTCAACTGGCAGACTCATAAAACTGCTGCTCAACGCCTTTTTTTTTTAATGAGAAACTAGCTATTCTTGTTTAAAGAAATTGATATTTTTGATCTAATAAGACATAAGTATGCATTTATTTCTAAATTTATTTTCTCTGACTATGAGATCATGTTCAACATACTGACTATAATGTAATAGTAATATTTATTCATCTTTTGCTGCTACTTCGATAGAATATTAGTATTCCTTGCTGTACATTTTAAAATATTATTTTAAATAGAGTCCATAATATTAGTAATGAATGTTCAAAAGTTGAGAAGTGATTTCATATGAACAGCTAGAATAATTTCATGTAATATATAAGGAGCTGTTCTCTCACTTCCGCAAAGCAAAAATGAGCAAAAGACAGGAAAGTGCAAGACACACAAATAAAGCATATTTGAGTAAAACCTGGTAAAACACTGGACTTTTTTCTCTTGCCATCATCTGCAGATCTGTGTATTTCTCAAATAAATAGGGATCATTATCTTAAGGATGATGGAAATACAGCAAAACAAAGGACTTGTTTTCATCAGGAATATCATTTTCCTTTATTTCCCTAAGTGCATTCTTTTTGCATCAATATAATTTCTCTGCTGACAGTAAATACTAAAATTGAAATATTTAAGTGGAATCATCAGGCTAGCAGGCCTTCAGATCCAGGAAAAACATCAATGCAAACTACTCATTTCTCACTTAGACAAATAAAAGGCACTCATTTAGCAGATTTAACTAAAAACTAAATCCACAAGATATTTCTAATGTGTGATTTTTTGAGGAGTTTTTCTATCATTTTTAGGTTTTGAACTACCTACAGATGACTGTGATCTCAAAGAAACATCAGCATTTATGTACAGCCAGGAGTCCTTAGGACTTCTGAAGATGAAAGTCCTCAAAATGGGAAGAAAAATAGAAAACTTGTTCCCATCTGCTAAAGTTGTGATTTGGGCGACTTGCCTGAAATCATGGGCATTGCTTGGGCAACACTTTTTTTCTTTCTTAGCCATGATAGTATTTCAAAATGATTTTTTTCTATTATTTCTTCTTCAAGTAGTGGTCTGGCTGTTCAGCTTCCAAAAATGAGACAAGAGAAAGGAGCACATTCTGGCTTGTATCACTGAAGTAATGCAGATGACCACTGGGGATCAGACTGAGTTTATCATGTCACAGATAGCTGCTTTAACAACAAGGGGAGCCTCTCTCCTCCTGAAAGTGATTTTATCCCATTAACAATAATGAACAAAATCAAACCAAAACAAGAAAACAAACAAACAAAAAACAACAACAAAACCCTTAGTTCCAGCCAAGTAGAATGAAATTAGAACCTTGGCAACCATCCAGCTTTCTACAGTCCTAAAGCCATGAATTTCAAAGTAAAATCTCCTTCCTCCCATTTTGGGAAAGGAGCCCTCTGCTCCCACTAAAAATTACCTCCGGCCATTTTGATCTGCATTTTTTTCTGCTTACAAATACTTTTAGACATTTTGGTGGTGGATTTAACATTTACAGCAGCAAAATAATCAAACACAAAAGTATCATGTGATCCATTCTCTCCCGTACCTAGAGTGAGCCTTGCTAGGACTTCTAGAGACAGAAGTTTTGCTTGCTAATTGCTCTGAGTAGCTATCTACAAACCATTATGCCCCCTTTATTTTTCTGAACTTTTCCCATTCTTATTTATTCTTAACAACTTTATTTTGTGGAAAAATGATAGTGAAAAATGAAGTAACAGTATGTCAGATGGATGGCTAGGAGGAAGGGTGCATAAGAAATTAGGGATTTCTGTGAGGCCAGGATGAAGGTCAGCCAAACTCTAGGAATTCACAGCACATCCTAGACATGCAAAACGGAGATCAGCTCTAGGGATAAATAGCTGAGAGCCCTGGAGGGCAAAGGCACATCTTCCATATATCTCTGCCTTACTGCTTCCTGGGAATGCTGCGTATCCTCTCTGCACTACCCCCGTTCAGCCTCACCGGGGCTGGCTAAAGGAAGGCTAAAGGAAGGCTTCTTGCCAGGAAAGAGTCACAAAGCCCCAGTCCTGACATCCCCCGTACACTGCACAGCTGGCAAGGAGCAGTCCCACCCTATTCAAGGCACCAAAATGTGCCTATGACTCTCAAAATAACATTTTACAAATAATATACATATGGCTTGACTTTTCCTCTTGTGCTGTGGGATGTTGTTAAATAAAGTCAACGGAATTAACACAGAATAAGACCCCCTTCTCTCCTGCAGATTGATCATATGAGAAACCGAGCATTTCTTACTAGGTGCTTAATGCTCTCCTCTCATCTATTTCATCTCAGTGAGAATTCAGCTAGCAGAATTCTCTCTTACAACCTACTATTCTGACGCAATATATTACTCTCATTCACGAAATCTGAATGGAGTTTACGAATTCCCAGGTCCCTCTGACAGTCAATAGCTTACTGCTTTAGTGCAATGAGCACATTAGCACTGAACAGCTTGACACTGCATTCTCCATTGATCAGATAAACAATTTGTGAAATATTTTATTACAAAATGACGCACCAATTTAGCCATCTTTTCATCAACAATGTGCTTAAATTGGACCTGAAATGCCAAGAAAGTTGCCTCCCCAGGGTGCCATCAGTAAGAAATGTAAAGCAGAGGCTTTCAGTTAATATGGTTCATGTAGCAGAGTTTTATCTTTCAGTCAAATCAAATTTAAGTCAGCTGGTAATATGTGTTTGACCTCCCATTATCTAAAGCCATAAATTGCTTTGTAGTGATTTGTTAATCTGGCCTTAAATCATCCAACAACCTTCTTTTATGAATCATGGGGTGTTCTTCATTTTCTTATGAGTCTTTACAGTATAGTTGATTACATGTCTGTCATCTTGTTCTCCCTCATATAAGAGCCTTTATTTCTGTTAGATATAAAATACCACAGTGTTTGTAAACTTTAAATATAGGAAACTACACTGTGGCTTTAACTGCAATATTCCACAGGATAGCACAGATACATGTCAAGAATTAATCCCAGTATTTAATCACAAGAGAAGAAATACAGGATAAATGCTTTGTGACGTCTTTTTGATCTTTTATTGAAAAATATCTAGTCCTGCTATAGCATATTTAGTCACACAAATTTAATTAACAAAATAGACGTCCTGTTTTATACCACAGCTGCCTCACAGTGCACTTCTACCATAGTTTGGCCATAACATTTCAGGAATGAAATGAGTCATCATTACTGATAAATATGCCAAAAGTAACCAGTTAACATTGTTCAATTTCCTATCCACCAGACTTGAAAAAAGAAAAATAACTAAGGAAAGCCTGATCATGATACTTCCAGAACAAAAAGTTCAGAAGTCAAAAGTCATGAAACTATGATACATGTTTTAATTTACGTTAAGAGGTAAAGCTCAACTATTCACTATTATCGGATTTTTTTTTTTTTAATTCCTTTGGTTTAACATCTTTGATTAATTCTTTCTGCAAGTCTTTAAAGCCTCTTGCAAGTTTTGGTGATTCCTGCTGAAGTCCTGAGAGCTGGTGGCGGAGGACCCCCCACAGAATAGTGCCCTATTATGTTATTCTGTCATCCTTTACGTGCCTAGAAAGAAATGCACCATAATGATTATGTTGCAGAGGTAACAACTAGGATTTGCCAAACTTCATTTAATATAGTGAATATTTATTCTGCATTTAATTGGTACATCTCTTAATTCCTGCTGAACTGTATTCACACTCTTCATATGTAAGAGGTAAATTAGCAGTGATTTGAGATATTCAATCCCACTGAATGAAAGAGGAAAGATTACTTTGTAGCTTTTCTGGTCTTATGAAATGTTTCAAATGCTTCTGTGGTCCTGATTCACAGACTACACACTTCTCTTTCCTCAGGTAACGGGTACTGTTTTTGCCACAATAAGTTTTAAATGGATAGTTCCACTAACCAAAACAAACAAGAAAGCAAACAGAGGCACAGCATTTAAATTTTATGCTATTCCAGTATTGAATTCTTAGGCTAATTTTTATTCAGTCACCAGCAAATTTTGTCCTTTGGCCTTGCATGATGTCTCAGAAGGTTTAAAATCAATTTATCCTATATTCACATCATCAACAACTTCTGCTTCAGCCATGAGCTCTGTTTCTGCCAGGATGCGTCACACTTGCAGAGGAACTTACGACACCAATAGTGAATGAAAGCATTTATACCATTAGGAGATGTGTGATTCTGTGTGATTCTGTGTACTCATATTGGAGCTTTCATTCTTACTTCTGGACCATTCAAATAGCTAAACCACAGGCTCTACCTAGCTTACGTTCCCTTGAACATCCACTATGTCATATGGAAACATTTGGGATCTAGAGAAAAGCCAAACCTTTCACAGAATCTACATCTAACAGCACAGTCAGAACACAATTGCATTAGAGAATCAAGCGGTTATATTCCTAGTTATTCCAAAGAGATTTACTTCAAATTGTTATTTTAAGTAACAATTCACACTTCACAATCCTTTTTTACATCATAACTGTTTGGTATTAAAGTAAACAATGTAAAATAAAATAAAATAAAATAAAATAAAATAAAATAAAATAAAATAAAATAAAATAAAATAAAACAAGGTAAATATGTACTGAAACCCATGCAGATGCTTCTTTGATTTTCACCAAAGTTCTAAGGAGTCTCCTTTTCAAGATTTTCCTTCTTCATGTCACTCAGAGTTCAAAGACCAGCAAGAAAGACAATAATTTATGATATCATGCATACAATAAAAATATATGTGGCATGTAGTTCATATATACAGTTTTATAGTCCAAAGCTACAGTTTTGTTACAACATGCATGCAAAACTCATAAGCATCTAATTTTGACACATTTGTTATGATTATGAGCATTAGTTAACCGCAAATGGTTGTTATTGTTTCATGTTATATTACAATAGATCAAGTTAAAATTTAGAAGCTGTGTTTAGTATTAATAATTGTTCATCAATGGCTGTGCAGCAAGGTAGTGTCCTACAAAAAAAAATCAAAAGATCTAAGGAAAGAAATAAATATTAAGAGCACTAAGGTGTTTCTTTTAACATTCAATAAACTGAATTCAAATTTCTATAACATAAAAGCCTTATACCTAACAGCACTTTCATAAAACAGCCAGTTATCTCAGCTGACAAATACACTTAGAAAATTAAAGATCCAGTACCACAAAATGCAAACAAAACCAAACTAGAACTGAAGTCATATTAATGAACTTCAAAAGTGGAAATAAAAACCTAGGAAAATACCTAGGAAACATTGGCAGTATTTAACAAGAAGAGTTTTGCACTCTCAAACTGACCCAAACAATTCAAATCTTTATCCTTTCTTATTTGAATATTTTTAGAAATGTTTTATCTGTATCTGTCTCAGATTAGAAGATAATAGGACATTAGTCTGCTCAACAACCACACAATTCAAAGTCCCTCTCGCTGTTATCTCCGAAGTATCTACCACAGCAATAGCACTAAAGAGGGACACTAAACACTACAGAAGGAACAAATGGAGTAGATGGGCTGGAGTGGGTCACCATCCTCATCCCTCTCACTCATTTAAAGCACAGCCCAAAGTCTCCAGTTGTCCACATTCTCACAAGCGTATCTCACAATGAACAGGAAAATGTCACTTTCCAGTGGCAGACAGTATCTCGCTTTTCATATATCATCATAAAACACTTCATCACCACATCATTATTGCCTTGAAAATCTGAGGTACAAAGATAGCAAATCAAGACTATTTTGATAATTTAATCTTCACTAAAAAATGTGAGTTTGTCAACATAATTTTGCAGAGGAATATGTCTATTTGGATAATTTTCATCAGCAAAGAGTTCTCATGCATTAAATGAAATTATTACTCAAAGATAGCACGGGAGTAAAGCTCTCTGTAAAGCATGGGAGAAAAGAGTTTATCTGTAACATGGAATACATAAGAAGAGAGCTGTTCTCACTAGGGAATTGATTCATAATATCCACAAGAGAAAAACAACAAAAACTTGAAGTTTAATTCACCAGTGAGAGGAAAGCGACATAGCTTTAAACTTCCTGCTTGAAAATGAAGATGGCTTTTTGAGCAAACAGAAAGACAAGGATATTACTGGATAGTATTTTAAATGTTGTCCTTTTGCTGCAAAATCAGTGTAGGTTAGTTATGTTAACCAAAATATAGACCTTTTTGCTACATAACAGTAGGCCAAACATAAATATTATTCTTTTTAAAACTGAGTAATCTCATCCATAGGGATATGCAATTTGGAGAACGTAACTTCACAAAACAACCAGTAACAATTTGGACCTCTATTCTAACTCCATTGTGAATGTTCTGAGATGATCAATACAACTTATTAGACCATTGCTAATATTGCCTCCTCTGGAGCTAAAAGTAGTTTATAGAGACACCCCTCCTATCCTGCCTGTGTACAAAAAGTGCCTACAGCTCCTCTAGATATTTTATGTGTTCTGTGTATGTGACACGTATGTACAGCTTTTGTGGGGGCAGTAATTGTGGAAAAACCTCAGATCAGAAAATATTTCACAAAACTGTAACATTTCTGCAACATAATTTTGATTCCCGTAAATATTTCTTCACAATCCTGTTCAGAGAATAAAAATGAAGATATATAAATGTAATAAATATAAATGTAATAAAAAGTAGTATTAAATACAAAGAAGTAAATAAATTTTGAGTTGGTATTTTGAAATTAAATATTCCTCTATTTTAAAAAGTATATATTTTTTTTTCAAAATGTCCGATTGTTTTCAGATTTTCAGATTATTTTCTTTGTATATTCACTTTAAAACTTTTCAGAGCTTTCAGTGTTATGACTCTATGCTCCAGCTGAAAACTGAAACTATTTTCAAAATATCAATATTTCCTGGGGGATAAAAATTCTGTTCAACAATTAGTTTTTGTACTGTTACCTGATAAATAAAAATAATTCTCTAACATACAGCTTGCAGCTAGCTTCATAGCCATATTGCAGTCATTTTGCAGCTTAAAGGAAACAATGATTTTGAATAACATAGAATAATACACATGATAAGTCTGTAACATTATTTAATGCAACAAATAGCCATCACTTTAGTATGTACAATGATATAGTTCATTTCAGTTGCCTGTCCATGGGTTTATAAGTGTTCAAATCCTCATTAGTTAGTTAGCTGATATTTAATTGGCCCAAACCAGATGAGAGTGTCCAGCCTTAGCCTGGTGCCTGACCCATTGGGCAGTGTGTATTGGGCTAATGAGATGAAAATTTGAATAACAGGGAACTATTTAAAAATATTTTACTATCAGTCTGAAAAACTTCCGTGTGAAGCAACTAAGAAAGACGACAGCTATGGCAGCAACTATCAATGTATTGTTTGCTGATTAAGAAACAACAACCTGATAATAAATATAAATCAGAATGGAGGAAATGTATAAAACTGGTAAAGTAAGGAAAGCAAAACAATACAATCCATCACTGTGTCAGAGATCAGGACATTTTAAAGTTTGGAAAAAAATGCACTTAAACTTGTAAAAGAACCGACTAAGAAACCATCTAGAACATCAAGTGTTGAGTGGCTGGTAAAGTTCCTGAGTTCTGATATCTTAAAAGAATCAACAAGAAAGTAGAGGAAATACATGGTATTTAGGCCAAATGCAAGGTCCTGCTCTTGGGGAGGAATAATCTGGAGAGCAGCTCTGCAGAGAAGAACCTGGGCATCATGGCTGACGACAGGTTGACCATGAGGCAGCAGTGTGCCCTTGTGGCCAAGAAGACCAGTGGCATCCTGGGATGCATTAAGAGGAGCGTCTCCAGCAGGTCGAGGGAGGTGATCCTACCCCTCTACTCAGCCCTGGTGGGGCCTCATCTGGAGCACTGTGTCCAGTTCTGGGCCCCACAGTACAAGAGGGATGTGGAGCTGCTGGAGGGAGTCCAGCACAGGGCCACAAGGATGATTAGGGGCCTGGAACATCTGCCCTATGAGGAGAGGCTGAGGGAGCTGGGTCTGTTCAGCCTGGAGAAGAG
>JAWLRI010000172.1:178195-208168 GCA_034781795.1 Crypturellus tataupa | reverse complement strand
GGCTATCTCTCACCCTCACATCTCCTACAAGTCCCTCTCTATTTGTTAGCACGAGGTCCAGTAGCCCACCTCTCCTCGCTGGCTCCTCAACAACCTGCGTCAAAAAGTTAGCATCGACGCTCTGCAGGAACCTCCAGGACTGTTTGTGCCTGGCTGTGTTGTCCTTCCAGGTGATGTCAGAGTGGTTGAAGTCTCCCATGAGAACCAGGGCCTGTGACCATGAGGCAACATCCAGTTGCCTATAGAAGGCCTCATCAACTTCCTCGTCCTGGTCAGGTGGCCTGTAGCAGACACCCACCACAGTGGGTGCCTGCCCTTTAACCCTTACCCACAAGCTCTCAACTCGCTCATCATCCACTTCCAGGTTGAGCTCCATGCATTCCAGTAGCTCTCTCACATAAAGAGCAACTCCATCACCTCGCCTTCCCAGCCTGTCCTTCCTAAAGAGCACATAGCCCTCCATGGCAGCGCTCCAATCGTGCGAGCTATCCCACCACATCTCTGTGATTCCAATGAGATCATGACGCTGGGACCGCACACAGATCTCCAGTTCATCTTGCTTATTCCCCATGCTTCGCACATTGGTGTACAGGCATTTCAGGGAAGTAACTGAGCCTGCAGGTTCCCCAGGAAGGGTGGAAGAGGACCCTCTATAATCATTTCCTATCCTCACTTCCCCACTACCATACTCCTGCTGGACCATCTGACCTTGGCTGCGTGGTACTGTTCGCTGTGTCTGTGTGACACTCCGCTTCCCCCTTCTCGTCTAGTTTAAAGCCCTCCTAACCAGGTTGGCCAGCCTTTTGGCAAAGAGACGTGTGCCTCTCTTGCTGAGACGGTTCTCAACGTTCCCTGCTAGTTGGTGGTCGTAAAACAGAGTCCCATGGTCATAGAAAACAAAACCCTGTTGCCAAGCCCAGCGATGAAGCCAGCTGTTCAACTGCCATATACGCCTTCTCCTCCTTGAATCCATTCCCTTCGTTGGTAGGATCGAGGAGAACACTACCTGGACTCCCAGATTAATTAAGTGGATCTAGATATCCATTAACAATGGTTCCCCTGTAAAATAAAATGTTCACTATTCATGATTTTGTTTTTAATACAGAGTCACCTTTGTCAAGGAACTTCTTGCATTTCTGCATCTATTGCAAAATGCACTACATAGCTTTAAATATCTGATCCTATACCTGATCCCATAATTTTCTAAACATTTTTAAATGCTCTTATTAGGTAATAAAATCATGCATAATAAAAGAGTATGGAACTGTAGTTTGGTCTACGGGTTTACTCTAATATCGTTAAATCACTCAGATAAAAGAAAGCAATGGGAGAGGTACTTTTCTTATCATAACTTATCATCAATATTTCATTAAAATCCAAATGTGACATAATATTAAATGCCACTTTTCAGGATAATTATTTCTTCTCAATACATTTTTAAACAATAGAACTAAGAAATACTTCTTTCATGGAATATAAAAATTTTGGAATAAAAAAGTTATGCAATTCTTTATGTTTCAAACTTTTTATGAACCGTATAAAAATGAACCACAATGAAATAATTTTGTTCATATTTATGTATTCTTGACAATCGGCTTCCAAACTTTCTGTTTTAGAGTTGTGCTGAATGGCATTTACTTCTATTTTTGCTTCCAAGCTAAGATGGATTTTTTTTCAAACAAAGTGTAGAATTTCAAACATTAAAATTTTCTCCAGAAGTAATAAATGAGAGATCATCTTATCTTGTGATCTGGAAGAGATAAATGTAGGAAGTCATTTATTCGTTCATTTGAATCTTTTTGTAAATATAGAAAAAAATATTTGAGATATCCCTTTGATGATTTCCCTCCAGACTACTGGACACTTATCTTTTTCCTTCTCCCAGTTGAAGCTATTGCCACTGTCTATTCCCATACGTTTTTGATGAGCATCTATATTGATGACTCCACTTTCCAAAGACATGGTTATTTTGAGAAAGACATGATCTGTAGTCTGTTACCTGTTTTGTATTTATGACGCTACAATTTATTTTCATTCTATTAGTTTTACTACTACGATTTTATTAATGTTCTGTTGAAATGTTTTATGTCTAGTTAGTTACACATGCATAGGCATTTAATTCTTCCACTATACTCTCAGCCCAGGAATTGTTCAAAACATGAGATCTTTATTAAGGTGTAGCTGCAATTTTAGTTTATTTAAAATACATTGTAGTTTAGAGGTACTTTCCCTATCCTCAGGCTGATTCTTAATAACTGTAGTCTGACTGTTAATAATGTACCAATTGCTTGCATTACTTTTAGTATATTGTGTAGGAAAGGCAAGTGACTTTTGCAAACTCTACTAATTTGCTGAGTACCTGCACATAGAGGGAAAAAACAACTAGTTTACCCATGCACGTAACACATCACATACATAGGAAAAAAAAAAGGATAAATCAGGGAGACAGGTAAGCAGATCATATCAGAGATGTTTGGAACACCTTCTGAAACCAGAAAATTAAGACTTTGGTATCTATACAGAAGAAAATAAAAAGTATTTTAAGCTTCATGACAGAAAAACTTTACTTAAGACAAAATATTTACTTGCTGCAGTTTTTGCTTTGTTTTGTTTTTGCAACAGTCCCCCTGTTCTAGTCATAAAATCTTGACTCATTTTGTCAGGCACTGTTCACCCACATGCAGACACCTCCTTGGCATCCAGAAACTTAGAGTCTGCAAGGAAGTACAACAGGGAGCTAAAAACAAAGATGGAAGAAGAAAAGGAAGATAGACTGATTGTCAAGTAACTAATCACTGTTCACATTCCATGCAAATGTCTTCTAGGGAGGTGGAGGGAATTTATTAGTAGAAAGGTCTAGGTGAGGACATTTTTTATCCTGTTTCCATTGTTTACTCAAACAAAAACAATGATCAATATTCATAAAAATAAAAGCACAAATCTCATTTGAGAGAGTTTGCATTAAGAGCTATAATCACATTACTTCCTGTATTAAAGATAAAGACTTTTGCTCTCTGAGCACATTAAAGTCATAGAAGAATTTTTTTTTTATTTACAGGCTCATTCACAAAAAACATTCATCAGTCTAATTGCAAGTGCATATTCACATATCATGGCTAAAGCTATTTAACACTGCTAAGGCTATTCACCTTTCCTACTAACCTATTACCTCACAACTGTTCTCAAAAATATTTTTATAAGGACTTTCATAAAGTTACAGTATTTGGAAAAAACAGGATATTTCTCATTTTACTGTTTTCTGTAGAAAAAAAAAGCATCATAATGCAGACACTTCATTCTAAATTGCCCTTCAGTGGAAGTGAGAACTCACAGTGGACAAGAGCATAAGTGCCGCTCTTTTCATTTATTTATTTAGACATAAACCCAAGTGCATAGACACACTAAAAAAAAAGAAAAAAAAAAGTCTGTGACAGTTGTTTTACTCCCTTTTTGCTGGAATCAGCTAATCCTACTGTCAGCTTCATCATATGCACAGTCCTGAGCTGCAGGGTGGAATTACAGGAGCTACATGGCTCCTCTGGTAGAGAAAGAGAGATGTACCAAAGAGATATGGACATTAAGGATATGAACTGAACTCTATTTCACTCCTCTCTTAAAGACAATCCTCCAGCACTGTCTTCTCACTTCCATAAATTGCAAAATACCTTGCAGGAACATGGTATCTATCTCCTCCATGGTATACTATCATATCCCAGTCTTTTGAGCTTCCAGGCAACCTTCCTGTGAGCTCCATGACTATCCAGTATATTATCAAAAAAAAAAAAGAAAAAGCAATATGATGTCAAATTGTAAACCAAAACAACCTGTGGACTGGTAGAGACTGCAGTGCTGGTGAACATCTGCAAGCAGATGAGCTGCAATTTTGCTACCAGGAAGATATATCGTGGTAGCAATACAAGAGAATGGTCTGGGAACAATTAAAGAAGCATGAAAAATGCAACTTCAAAGTGAAAAATATGAAATCTCTGCAAAAGATATGTCAGAGAGCATGCTGAAGTAGCTAAACATATGTGCTTGCACTATTTAGAGCTACATATGTGCTTGCATTTTTTAGAGCTGCACAGCATCACTAGCCAGGAAGCAACAGGAGAGACCCCCACCCCAGTAAGTAATCATTTTTCTTTATTTACTCAACATTACCTCCCTTTTATTTTCCACTGTATGGTATCTTATGGTTCACACAATCCTCAAAGTCCACGATAAAAAGAATTTCTGTTACTTTGGGTCTTCTCTGCCACTGCAGGGTTTTAAATCTACAGCAGAGCATCATGACCTTAGCAGTTTCTGCTGTTGTGGGTCCTTGTCCAGGTGAAAGATCATTCCTGTTTCCTCGGGTGCTATTCCATGTTTATCTGTTTGCAAAGCATGGTGTCCTTGTCCAAGTTGAGCAGAAGAAGACAAGATACGGGAAAGGAATGAGCATGGATTTGGAAAGTTCGCTTCAGGGAAGGGATTCAAGTCAAGCTCAAGTTTTCTGTGACAGAACATGTGTCAGCAGGAACCCAAACTATCTGAAAAGGTCATTGTGCAAGGCCCAATGCTTTCCACATCACGGATACACTTTCTCAGGATGACACTTTCCTAAAGATTAACATTACACTGAGTTTGTTTTCAGCACATCTGCAGCCTCTGTGGCTTCAGAAATAATCATCAGATATTTATGTAACAGGTTTATCTGCTAACTCCTTAAGATGTGGTAAGTCCTGACTACCTAGAGCAGCAGATCATACCTACATACATCCCTCAACACTTTCTTGCCCTTTATCAATAATTACTTTTCTGGTTATAGATTAACTGAAATAAGAAATGGAGAAAACAGCTAAAATTGTGCAGTCTATCTTCCGCATGTTCGTGTGATTTTAATTACATTATTCTCCTAGTACAAATTTCAAGTTATGCAATTTCTAATGAGGTAATTTTTTCTATTCTTATTGTTAAAGAAAAAGTCTTTAAAATTTCAGAGTTTACAGCATTTATGACTTGTCATTAATTTAATCTTCTTCATGATTTCTAATAGCACATTTTTTTCTCAAGGTCTTTCCCCTTGAAGTTTATGATTGACTTTTTAAATTCCTTACAATGTTCTACTTAAATTCTTTGCCCATTCCACTTTCCCTTTTTCTGACTTTATTTTTTTCCCTGACTTTCTATATTATTATTTATTATTCTATATTATGTATTTACCACTAACATAAATACATCATTTCAGGCTTTTAAGCATATCTTCACGAGGAGATGAAGATCTTTCTTTTTTTTCCCCAGGTAACATCCACTTTATTCAACACTGAGGCTCCTCATTTACCTGTGAAGTCACTGCCATCACGGGTGGCAGAACTGCCAAACAGCACTGGCAGTCAGTGGCAACCAATGCTTGTTCACACATCTCAGGCATCCGAAACAGCCACATGGCAGATAGAGACCAGAAATTGTGGTGGTCCACACATTTCTGGAGACAGAATTCTTAGTCAGCTGCCCAACGCATCAAAACTGGGTCTAAAATTCTGTGCTTGACCAGCTGGCTCCTACCCCATATTTCTTCCAACAACGACTTAGGGGAATAATGCGTTGATTTCACATAACAATGGAACAGGCAGAGACAGCCTGATACTTCAAATGCTTTTACACATAGGTCACTAGTGCTGTATTAAACAGGTGTTAAAAAGGGCTATGATGTTACAGCTTTGACTGATATCTTTGGAATTTTGGTACTTCTCAAAGTAGAACTACATTTAACAGCAAGCAAAGATATGTTTTAGAGACCAGGACCAAAACAGTAAGCAAAACAAACAAAAGTTTGCATGCTAAATAGAAACTGTACATAGAACTTGAAATTCAATAGCTGCTTCCATGTTGACCAGTCACTTGCTGAAAGAACATTTAGAAGAAAAAGACCTATGAAAGCTGGGTAACTGTGGCACTCTGTCTCTACTAGTATGTGTTGCCTGCCAGTTGGGCAGAAGACAATTACATGGAAATAAGCATACTGTCATGTCTAAATGGTTCTGTCTGAATGTCAGCTGACATCTAGAAATATAAGCAAGGAGAGATTTTAGACTACATCTCATAATATAGAAATGCTCAAAAATCACTACCTTTTCTCATTTGCCATTTAAGACATTTTGTGTTAGCTACTGCATAAGTAGCAAAACCCACTATTTCAAGACTACTGTTTAACACAGGCCATATTCTTTTAATTAAATTATTCTTTTAATTAAATTATTCTTTTAATTAAAGAAAAGTTAGGGAACAGGACCATACAGCCAGATGATCAAGAGGCTAGTAAATGCTAGTAAAGGACTGCCACAATCTGTTGGGCTATCTCCTCAGGCTAGCACAACTACAGCTTAAAAGGCACATGTGTATAGGTCCTAGTACATTACCCAGGTTGTTCCAAACCTCCTTCTTTTTTATTTGTGTGTTTCTTTGCTAACTCAGTGAAAAACAATTTAGAAATGAAGATGCATAAGAAATGGAAATATTTTAAATTACATCAGCTGATGATTTCAAAATCCAGACAACCTCTGCAGTAAAACTTCATGTCTGAAACAATTAAAAACAGTCAGAAAAAGTTTATTACTGGTACCAAAACAAAAAAAAAGGAAAAAGTTATTTTGTTCAGTATTTAACTTTCTCATCCCTTCAACTATGGATCAGAAAAAAATCCCAAGTTCCAATTCCTAGGAATAGCACTAGCAAAGGAAGGAAAATAGTGGAATTATTTGTCCAATCAATGTGGTGTAGCTTAAAACCATCTTCATAAGGCACTGATCCAATTGTCAGCGACTGGGCTAGCTGTGTACACTTTTCTGTCTGTCTTCTTCCACCTTTTCAAATCCCAGATAGCAAGAACATAGTACTGGATAACTCCAAACCACTGGAAAAGATTACTACCAAGGGAAAATCGTCCACCAGGCATTTTTACCAGATTTCTAGTTGTTTCATCTCCCTGGAGCCACATAAAGCTGCTGGATCATATCAGTTAATCACACCACAGTATTTCCAATACATCTAAGAATAAAAATAGAGCAGGAAAAATCTAATTTCTCTCATCTCCACCCCTCCCCAAAAAGTCCAAAACTAATACACCATCAGTCTGTCTTAAGACACTGTAAGGAAAAACTGAAACGGCACAAACATAGTATTTTTCCTTTGCTGTCAACTTAAAAGTTAAAACTTTGATACAGTATTTATCTTTTCCTCCTCTAATTTCCTGAAAGTCTTACATTGAAGAGGCAAAGATTCGGGATATAAATTCAACAAAAATTAATTCCATGGGAAAACAGCTTACTCCAGATGTCTGTGAGCTGTTAGCCACATGTCGCCGATTGAGTCTTTTGTTGTCATAAGCTAAGCACAGTTCCTGCAAGTATCATTAGCTCCTTCTAGTATCATCAACTAATCTGATCGAAAGACCAGACAGTAGGCTCCAAATTCCCAGATGGGGACTGCCCGTAGCTGCTAATAACTTTCACACCAGGGAAACATAAAAAACTCTTCTTGTGTTAAAAGTGTTTTACTTTATTTTTAAAAAGGTACCTCAGATCCACATCTTTCCACATACTCATTCAAACCACTTGCAAACATTCTTGCACATTTTCACAGTCTGTTGCCAAAATACATAAGACCAATAGCATCAAATTACTTCCCCATCTTTTTCCGATTTTCAGACTCACACTTTTTTGGCTAGTCTGATGGCTGAGGAAACTGCAAGGTGCTAAAGCAATCAGATAAAACAAAACAGACCATTACCTTCTTTTACAAGCATGTCCTGCATTCCTTCTGCAAGTTCCATATTTAAAAAAGGATGGAGCCAGCTGTCTTCTAGCCATCGTAAGGCCAAAGTCACTGCACTTATAAGAATGGATTATAATGGAAAATACAAATATAAAAAACTTTGAATAAGTATAAATCTTAGACCAAAGAGTGAGTCTGAGTTGAAACAGCATATCCAAAATGAACCAACTCCTGTAGTCAAATCTTTCAGACTCCTAACATTTTCCCTGAAGCATATCTGTGTCTCAGTCATATATGATATCTAAATATAATATACTTTTATATGTATCTCTATTTTCAGGTTTCTTTACTGAAACTGAGTAACAGTGGGGTCTAATTTTGAAAAATAAAAACAAAAAAAAAAGATCTCCTTTCTTAAACTTCAAAAGCTAAGTGCTGAGGACAATCGTAAGAAGGCAGAATCTTAGAGGTTATTCTTCCCTTGTATCTCTGAAAATACGGCACCATGTAAAGTGTGATATCCTTCCTATTCATGTGAAGCAAAATGCAGTTTTGCATGCTGTATTATTTAGACCTGTAAAACAAAAAATGATTGATAGGAGAAAAAGGCCATCAGACGCATCAACTATGTCATTATACAATGCAGAAGTTATTATGTATCTTAGAAAGCTACATTCGTTTGAATTGAAGACAGATTAATTGACTTGGAGTCCTGACAGGAATTACATCATACCTAGAGTAAGATCAAGGATGATTCTACACAGTGCATTCCAGGTACCTGATACTTGCCCACTTTTTGTTCAGAGCCAAAACTTCATAGATTGTTTGGATCTGATTCTCCGAATCCTTTCACTTTACATTTCTCAAACATCTCTGTACTACTGTGTGCAGCCAGAAATGAAAACAGAAAAATAATATTTCCATTTAGCCCACAAATTGATAGCATCTAACTTCAAAGTATTTCTAGCCCTGTTCTATTTGCAGGTCCAGAAGTGTGCTTTACTGTGTGCAGCCAAACTTATAAATACTTTCAGAACTGTGGATTTTGAAAGACCATGTCCTCTAAGTTCTAGAATAATCCATACTCAGGTGCAGAAAGTTAAGCAAAAGGCATTAGTAAGCCAGTATGGGTGAACAAAGAGCTCCTGACCAAACCCAAAAACTGCGGCATCCAGCATGTCCTGTGGAAGCAAGGTCAGAAGGAATTCAGAGATACTGTCTGAGAGTGCAGGGATGAGTTTAAGAAAGCAAAGTCCATCTGGAGTTGAATCTTGTGAGGAACATGAAGAAGAAGAGCTTCTACATACACATAAGAAGCAGAAGAAAGATGTACAAAAGGTGGGACTGCTGCTGAATGAGTCAGGGGATTTGATCATAAGGAAATGGAAAAGGTTGATGTAGTCAATGTCTCCTCAGTCTCACTTTATACTGGCAAAACTTGACTTCAGGAATCCCAGGCCCCTAAGTTCAATAACAATATATGGAGCAAGAATGACTTGCTGTCAGTAGGGGAGAATTAAATGAGGGAATATTTAAATAGATTGGACAAGCACAAGTCTATAGAACATGACAGGATGCATGCATTAGTGATGTCTTTGTGAGGACACTCTTGGATTGTTTTAGGAAGCTCATGAGATATTCAGAAGAGGATCCAGAGGACAGGAAAAAATCAAATGTCATGGATATCTTTGAGAGGAGTGAGGAGAAGGATCTATGGAACAATCAGCTTCACCTTTGTTCCTATAAAGGTGATAGAGCAAATCTGCCCGGAAGCAAGCAATTTCTAAATGCATTAATGACAAAAAGGTGACTTGGAGTAATCAGCATACAAAGTAGAAATCCCACCTGACCAACCAAAATTTTCTACAATTACATGATCAGCGTGTGGGGGAAAAGGAATAGAGGTCAATATTAGACTGAAAACTGTCTAGTCACTAGTGGTGTTCTACTATGTCTAGTACTGTAACATCTTCATTAACAATCTGGATGATGACACAGAATGCACCCTCAGCAAGATAAGAGACAATATAAAATTGTGAGGAGTGGCTTATTGCTGTGTTGCCTTTCAGAGGGACCTCAACAAGTTGTGGAAATGTGCCAATAGAAATCTCCCATAGTTCAAAGGGAAGTGCCAAATCCTGTCCATAGGGAGGAATAAAACCATGTGCCAGCACTGGTGGACAACTGGCTGGAAAGCAGCTCAACACAGTAGGACTTGCAGGTCTTGTTGGACAAGCTGAACACAGGCCAGAAATGTGCCCTGGCAATAAACTAACAGCAGACTGGCTGCATTAGAATGAAAGTTCCCTGTAGGTAAGGGGGGTGATCATGCTCCTGCCAACAGGGAAGCCACACATGGATTAAGTACCTTGTCCAATGCTGTGCTCCACAGTACAAGGAACACATGGAGCTACTACACAAGTCCAGCAATGGACTGAAATGGGTTGCTCAGAGAGGCTGTACGGACTCTATCCCTGGAGATATTCAAATCCTGACTGGACTAGGTCGGGTCAGAACAAACCTGCTATAGCTGACCCTCTTTCAGGGGAGTTGATCAGGTAATGTCCGGAGGGGTAACCTCAAAGATTTTGTGATTCTGTAATTACAAAGAGGGTTGCCACTCGTGTATCATAAATATCTAAAAAAAAAAAAAAAAAAAAAAAAAAAAAAAAAAAAGATAGGAAATTTAACATTTGATTTAAGGTGCTTAAAACTGTGACCACACAAGACAGATGCCAATAGCAGGCAAGCAACCTCTAAAATAATTTCACCAAATCAGCAAAAAAATCTAGCACTCTGCAGAGCCACTGAGAATTATTAAATGAGTAGAGGAATAGAACTTAAATAAGAACTGTCACTGAAAATCATTGAGTTGTAATTACCTTGTGTGCTCCAAGATCAATACTTTTCAGTATTTCACAAATCATGTGAAATTGACATTCACCATCAGATTTGTAGATTAGCCAAAATTTTGCATGATACTTAGTAAGGAAGAGAGGGCAGCTACACAAAGTGATCTAACAAGCAATCTAATAAGTCTAAGCCCCATGTAATAATGTGTGCCTTAATACAGTCAAATGCAGGGTCGTGGGTATAGAAGAAAGGAATATCCATCATGTCAGTAAACTGAAGACTGTAGTCTGAAAAACAGTGACTTTAAAAATGGCAACTGTACACAAATTCCCAATGTGCTTCTGCTGTACAAATGGATAATGTAGATCTTGCATATGAAAACAGACTAGCGGCACATACGAACACTATTTTACCACTCTTTTTCATTGTTGAGGCATACAGCACAGATCCTGCAGTTCAGCAAATAGTAAAGGATACTGAAAAGATAAAAAGTTTCAGGAGAAACTGCAAAAATGATTTAAGGACTAAAGCCAAAGCATTACAGCAAGTGAATTAAGAAATTCAATCTGTTTAGTTTATCAAAAGACCAAGTAGTGATTGCATTATAGTGAACAAGTATATTCCTTGGAACAAAACTCTGGGTATTAAAAAGCTCTTTAATCCAGTCAAGAATAGTAAAAGCAGAACATGTAGCTCACAGGCAACACTAGACAAATTCAAGTAGAAATAAGTCACAAGTTTTTAACAGTGAGAGAATAAATGAATCATCTCTAACAGCCTTGAAATTTAGGTTGTGCACCTTTCTGAAAAACTATTGCAGGTTATCAATTGTTAATCTCTGTGCATGCAGCAATCTATAGTTTGTTATCTTATTAGAACTACTAAGATTCTAGTGAACTAAACTAGTTCCTCCTAGGAAGGATCTCTTAGTGATCCTTCCTAATAAAAAACAAAAATAGTTACTCTACAGAAGTGCCAGAACAACCATATTTAATCATACTGCAATTCATTGCCCAAAATGAGACATATTTGAAAGTCACTCTTGTAGACTGAGTTGCATATAGAAAAAAAAAAAAAAAAAAAAAAAAAAAAAAAAAAGGTAATCAGGACCTCCATGTTCCAGGAGTAACATTTTAAGACACATCCTCTGACAGAATAGTGATTAACCATCTACTGTTAGACAGAGCATTCTCTATATTTAACTTTCCCTTCCTGAGAGCACATTCTCAGCATGCAAAAGGTTCTACAGTTTTATTCATCTGAGGCTTATTTATAAACTCATGACTTAATTCCAATCAGAACTTTGTCATTTCTACCACAGATGTGACATAACTTCTATTAACCAGCACTGAAGACTTCCTGAATGCACTTATTTCATCTTATATGTGGCTTATTTTATTTTAGTTGACATAACATTTCAGTTACCCTTAAAGCACTGGGTTATTCCTTTCACCCTCCCCTTGCAAGCAAGTGGTAGGCACAGAGGCTCCCTACTTCTTTAAACTGCAGTGAGGGCAGCAGCATGCAAATGGTCCCAATCTCTTCCCCTCTGCCATACAGGAGCTCAGTTCACACCTTAAGCGCTCAATCCTTCATCATGAGAATGAGCAAGGGATCACTAACAGACATAAATCAGGGCTGAATGAACAACTGATTTCATTTTGGTGAATGAACAAAAAACTCTGAAAAAAAAAGCCAAATTAGAAAATCAATTTAATACTAGCCAATACAAAACATTTTTCCCCTCACCAAAATGAAAAAAAAAAATCATTTTATGTCAAAACAGAATATTTCATTTTCTCTGCTATAAAACATTTTCTTTCTACCATCAGTGCTACAAAAAGCAGCAAAACAGTGGAATGGAGAGCTAGAGTTCATCACAAAACTAAGGGGGTTAATATCAGACACCCAATTATGTGTGACTACCTGCTGACCCACTTTCAACCTGCAGAGAGCTCAGCTGACTAACTGCTCCTCACAGAACACCTGTAACACTAAGTTCTTGACCATTCTACCGGGATTAGTTGCAGCTTTTCCTAATTTAGCAAATTCAATCTGAAATATTCCCTGAGACAAATACAGAAAAACACTACATGTCTCAGCTTTGTGATGCTTAGAGCCTAGGAATCTGACAAAAGACCTTTTATTAAATGTCTAAATGACTGGACATATTGGATCTCTGTGTGCTTCTATACCATCCAACAGCCATTTCCAAACATCTCTTGCTAAGGAAGCTTAAGTTACTGCTTGTTATATCTTCCTTGTCCAGGAAACATTTAGACTCCTACCTCATGCCCTGAAGTTGAAGATACTGCTTTAGAAATGTGCCAAAATAAAGGCAAGCAAAAAAAGAAAAAAGTCCTATTTGAAGAGCACAGGAAAAGAAAAATCCTGTGTGGTAGAGTGAACACCAAGTGGTTAGGCTTGGTAGCCCATCTTTTCTGCCACTCTTCTGAGAAAGCTCTCTCCAAATATGTTATCACTAGAATAGACATCATGAAATCAAATCTGTTTTGGCTAGACATAGATATTATTAAAGTAGATTATGTCTAGCCAAAAGAGAGTTGAACAATCAGGAGTTTAGACTGAGAGGTATGAATACAGTTATGCCAGAACAGGGTTGTGAAGATCCATCCTGGAGAATGTGGGCTCTGATCACAAATCACTAACCTAAGCTATAGAGGGGTAAAGTGAAGCTTGATTTCCTGCCTGCTGCCATTTTCTTTTCACAGATTGCTGAAAATACATGTGCCCAGTTATGCCACAACTGCCGGAGGCCTGCAGGTGTATCCAGACAGCAAAGAAAAATTGCAGTTTTGACATCCAGGACGGCCTCATAATTCCTAAAAGTAATGCTATGCTATAATATGAATGATTCTGTAATAGGAAACAATAGATGTTGATGAAACAAAGTTGTATTGAAAAGGATAGCCCTCTTCTTATATCAACGTCTACTATATCAAAGTAGGCATCTTCTCTGCATTCAAGCAGTGGTAACATATTTTGCCCAGGAAAATGTTAGTCTGAGTAACTACAGGGGCTGGAGTACTGAGACAGAAAGAGATGGGCTGGTTAGAACTGAGTCCCACGGACTCTGCAGCTATTTTGCTGTGTCTTTTTCCTAACCTGAGATGTAATGCTGACTTTACCATTGCTTGGTAATATCACAGGACACCTCAGAGCATGAGGTAGGAGGTTGTTTAAATGTTTCCTAGGCAAGGAAGCTCATAGCTTAGAATTTTTCAAGATCTCCTTTGTACCTAGTGCTTATACTTTCCTAGAGTTTTGCCCCAAATCAAAAAGTTAAGTATATGGATCCTAGCACTTACCACAGGATTAGTTTTCTATGATTTTAGGTTGTGAAATGAATAGGGTGCTAGTCAGAATGAGTACAGCAATCTGAGACAACAATATTTCCTAAAAGGATTGCAGTATATGCACAGATACATTTATATACAGTCTGCTTCTCAGGATATTCATCAGTGACTTCTGTCACTGCATCAAAAATAATTTAAAAAAGCATCAGGCATCAACCATCTTTTATGGGATATCTCCACTTGAATTACTGAAAATGTTCCCTTTTTTACACACAGTTACTAAAGATGTATGAATTTGAAAAGAGCCTTATTGTTTGGAGGTTGGGTTTTTTCCCCCCTACAACGAATATTAACCATATGCATTCTCTGGGTACTGTTACTTGCTCTAAGGTCTCCAGAGAAATGCATATCAAGCTCTGCTGCAGGACATTAGACATGAAAGAGCTGAGTGGATTCAGAACTTTTTGTGATGCTGAAAGCATTTTTTTCCAGGATGATGCTGGAAATATTAAAATATTTTAAAAAATTAAAATATTTTAAATATTTTCTCAAATTCTTTCCCTCCTCCCATGAGTGTCCTCTCCTGCTAAAAAGGTTCTGCCACTATTTTACTATTTTATCATTTTGATAATTCTATATATTTTTGTATCATTTTTTAATCTTTATTTATTATTACCACATTTATTTACCACAATCTTTGCTCTGAATTTTAAGTCCCTTCTTCTGGTCACTTATGTCTTCTATCTTAATGCTTGTCTTTGGCTTATGACAGCATCCTTGTTGTCATCCTCCTAGTTCATCTTTGGATATACTTTGAGGTCTTATTTTCTTGTACTTTCAAAAAAAGTCAAATTCTTCACTCTCACATTATACCCTTCTCTATTTTTCAAGCCTCTTCCCATTTAATAATGCTATTTTTAAATTCAGAAAATAGCATGCCACACCATATTCACAATGAAGATATATGATGGATTTGCAAAGCTGCATAATGAGGTTCTCCATTTTGTTCACTGTTGCTTTCACAGTAATTCATAATATTCCATTTGATTTTTACTGCCACTGAGCACTGCTCTATCTATTACAATCCAAAATCTCATTATGAGTTGTAATAATCAAGGACAACCCACTGCAGCACATAAAAATAAGACTTTTTTATTACTATTTTCCTTAAGGGAATCATTATCTATTAATTGATGCCAAATTTCATCTACTGTTTTATCACAGCACCCTGCTTTGCAGCTTTTCAAGCTCTGTAGAAAGTATTATCAGCAAACTTTGTTGCCTCATAATTCACTATTTCAGAACATTTATGAATATGCTATGCAGGCATGTTACAGCAAAAACTGTTAGTCTCCATTGGTGAATTCTTTCTACAATAACAAATGACATTTTACCCAAGCTCTCATTTTCCCCAGTTCTGTATGCGAACTTTCTCTGTTGCTCTGTAATAGGCTTAGTTTCTTAGAAGATTTTAGTGAGAAATTTTGTTAACCATTTTTTGGACATCTAAAATTACTGTATCAGCAAGATCACTCTTATCCATACATTTGCTAAATCCAGGGAACACTAACAGACTTGATATGCTTTTTAAAACATGTTGGCTCATACTGAGTTATGGAGGAACAGGAAGAAAGGTTGGGGAGGGATGAAAATAATGATATCTGATTACTTGATGGATTAAAGTATTTTCTGAGGCCAAGGTTAACAAGGATCACCTGGTGATCACCTGGTAACAAGATGAAGGGATATATGGATCACCTGGGGACAGCCCAAGGGAAGAAGAGAAGAAGCAAGAGAAGAAGATGTGAGGCCTGCTAGGTGTTTGCCTGTTCTACCTCCTGTCACCCACACTGAGTATATATTTTCATACAGCTATCCAGTATGGATAGTCTTCAGAATGCTATCAGCTTATCTGATACCAGATTTACTGGCATGTAGTTCCTTGGCTATTCCTTAGAGAGTCTGTTTTAAGAATTGCCATCACATTAGCAAACTGCAGGTCCTCTCGTACCAAGGCAAATTTAGATGACTGGTTATATACCTCAGTAGTTCTGCTCTTTCATCTCTGAGTTTCTTTAGAGCTCTCAAGTGAAAATTATCTGCCTCCAGAAATTTATTCTTGCCCTTTCAACCATTTTCTCAAAAAACTTCATTCATCAATAATCTTATTTGAAAAATCACCTTATGTTTGCTCCATTGAAAAGGATTGTCACTTGGAAAACTGACCATATTTTTCCAAAGCAAACCTAGAAACAATTAGATTTCAGCTCTTCTCTATGCTAACCACCTCTTGAAATTAAAATCTTCAGCAACCTTACTTATTCTGATGTGTTCAAAAAGTGACTTATATATTTTTATGCCTCTTTTTTGACTTGCCTTATATGCTTTGCACTTAAACTAACAGAGATTATAACCCTTTTTATCCTCAGTAGCTACAGTTTTAGCTTTAAGGAACTCCTTATATTTTGAAATTTCCTCCTTAATCTGTTTTTTAGCCATGGCAGCCTTTCAGCCATGGCAGTTCTTCCAAGACTTTTTTTTTCCAGTGACAGCATGCATTTGCTCTAAGTTGTCAATATGCTTTTTTACAAATAATAACTACTCCATCTGGATTTTTTTTTCTCTTTTAGCTACACATTTAGCATCTTTTAGTAAGGCTTCTTACATTCCTATAGTTTATTATTTTACCTTTTAATTAAGTGCAAGGATACAGGATTTTCCCCCAGAGCCATTTTAAACTTAAGCACATAGTGGTCACCCTCACAGACTGATTCTTTATCAGTATTATTATGAACATGTTCTACACACATTTCAAAATAAGTTACAAGTTGTTTTTTCTCCCATAAATTTCCTAAGAAGGAGTCACCAATGATATCTTCATAATCAAGACTGATATTTTATCAGTCAATGTGAAGCTAATTGAAGTCATCCATTAGTGTTATATTTCCTATTATCACAGAATTTCTGATTTCTCTTATGATGACAGCATATTTTATAATATAGCTAATACTATATTTGTCCTATTGGACCTAAAACTTCAATCTATGTTCTATCCTACTTCTTGACACATTTAGCTAGTCACATCCATTTGAATCTAAGCTTTCTTTGCTATACAATGTTAGGAATTACTCTAGATACATTTAATGAAAAAAAAAAAGAATTCTAATAAAGTCAAAGCTCTCTCTTTTTACTGTTCGGAATTTTTTCCTCCTTTTTTTCTCCCCCCTTCCCCCTGCAGTTCAAGTGAACAACTATTTACTCCTTCTTTTATGTTTTTACTCATTTTGAGTTCTAATGAGGCTCCCAGGTAGTCCATTCTCCTGGTAAGAGAGCGTTCTTTACATTTTACTCCTAGTATTGTGCCAGACTGTCTATTTGTGCTTTGGAGGTTTTCTTCCTTCACACTCTTCTTAGCATAAACTGCATAAACTATATTCAAGCATAAGTTGCAGCTGGCTCTCTGAGATTTTCTTCTAGTGTTCCAGTTCTGTGTAACGGCTAGCACTATCTTCATGGAACAGCTTCCCAGATAATAACACCTCCATTTAGAGAGAAAATTAACTTGCCTACATATATCTGTGATGAGCACCTACCAGAGGCTACCAAGAAAGTAAACTACAGCCTGCCTACTTTACACAAAGTCACAGCTCCCAAAAAAGAATGAGAAAGAGCAACATATGTTTTGTCAAATGAAGAATAGCAGAGTGGCAGGAGACTGATCTATAAGTCCCATACATACGGAGAGCATCTAGCTTTAGTTATTTTTAAGACCTTCCTTGATTCTGATGTCTGATTTCAAATTATTTGGGAAAATTGGGATGGGTTCTGATCACTTTGCCTTGTAGGAAATTACTAAAAACACTCAATCTAAGCTCATATGCTCAAGATATGAGTAAGAAGTGAGACAGTTACAGTCAGGAAGTAGAGGATTTTTTTATTACAGGTCCAGGCTCTGTATTATGTGGATATATTCTGTATAGCCACTATTTTAAGCACTATGCTATTCACAAAACCCCCGACTAGATAATATCTTGTCCTATAAATTCTAAGCCCATAAATGCCCAAATTCTGATGCTAAAGTCCCCCAAAGCCAAGTACCACAACTTTGGAAGGCTCACAGTTCACATCTAAATTCAACAGGCCACTAGAAAAGATGTTTAACACCCGAGAGATCAAAATTCCCAGATATGCTCCGAACAGGAACAGTTTTTATCGAAACATAGATAAAGATGGATGGCCTTCCTTCACATACAACTCATATTCTGAAACACTGCTCAGAGTACTCAGGAAACCTTTCCCTTTCTAGTCAAGAGACCTCTCTTGCCTTTCAGACTTGGAGACTTTTTTTGAAACTATTCTTTCCTCTTTTCATAAAACTCATTCTCATGCTGTTAAGTGAATTATTTTGGACTGTGTCACTGTACAGAGTAGTGAAAATAGGTATTTCTGCAGTGCAGCCACAGTTTCTGTAAATGCTTGTGCTTTAAATATAGCATTGAGATTTTTCAGTGTGAATTTCTTTATAGACAAAACAAAATAAAAGATAGTTTAGTCATATATGTATCAAGCAAAAATTCTTGTGAAGGCACATACAGAGAAGCAACTGAAGTAGAAAACTAGTATTTTACTTTCCAAGTCACCGGCTTTTCAGATAGTAAAAGTTCTCCATAATTAATACCAGCAGGACCAAACAATGACTATGGATATATAAGTGGTCAGGGCACTTCAAGGGAGGAGGGAATGTCAGTTCCTGTCCCTCCTCCAGTAAACATTACAAAAGGTTACACAATGTTGAATAGCTTTACCAAGAGGCATAATGAGGCACAAATAACTCGCAGCACAATGATTATATCACTTCAGCATATAATCTGGGTTTGATTCAACATTTTGAAGTAGTTCAATAAATAGATAATAAATGCAGACTGGATGTTAGAAAAGTAATCAGTTCTTCCGGTTGCTACTCCAATACAAGGTGAATAGATTCTGGCAAAGAGATTGCAGTAAAGGAGCATAGTCACCTTCAAAGCATAGTATAATAAAGGATGCAGGATAATGACGTAGTAGGTTTGCATGAAAGGGAAGACAGGATAAAAGATCATATGCATATAGCCGAAGAGTTCAGAAATATACTGAACTTGAGCAGAGGAAAAGCATTGCCAGCTGAGGATCGCAGCCAATGGAGGCAAAACACAAGGACAAGTCAAAGTATTGAACTGACCTGGGAAGGCGGAATAGAACTGAGAAGGAGTTAAGAGTATCACAGACAAAGAAAAGGTATGCTAACTCTAAAAGTTTATGAAAATGAAATACAGAGAAGGCATGAGATCTGTAACAGCTCATGGAAAGGTGGTTGGCAGGTGGACTTGCAACTGAAAAGTATCTTAGGAAATCTGGAAAGCAACAACATTCAACGTTTTGGAACTGCCTGGTTCCAACTGAAGAGAAAAATGAAACAAACAAATAAACAAAAAACTATCAAGTACTAGTTTGGACAAGAATTTTAAGGCATATTATAAATTCATCTCTATATTGTACTGTTGACACTGTCATATTCTGCAGTAAAGGCAGCAAACAGACAGTGCCACAATGGCATCATTTCAGATGAAATGTACCTCTAAGCATCTCTTAAGCATATATAAACAGCTATTTATGTAATTTTGAACATTTCTAAGTAAAGGCAAATTGCATCCCTTTCTCTTTTGCTGAAGAACTCTAGCTGGATCTGGCACTCCCTTGCAAGTCTGGGAAATTATTAAAGATTCATGAAGTATCTTAATGAAGAATTCAGGATTGTAACAGAGATCTTGATTTGGGATGTAAATCTGCCTGTAAATAAAATTTCAACTGTTTGTGCATACAAACTGTGTAATGAGCTCAGGTTTTGTGCATTAGTCACAAACACATTCAGTACAAACACTTCTGTTACAATGTTATAATACTTCTTTTTTAAAAATGCTCCTATTACTATTATAATTATACTTTTACATCATTGAACATAGTGAAGCAACTGATGCCACATGGCAACAAATGGAGGAAAATAGGATTTAAACCTTGTTGCCAAATGCCATCACTTTTCCTAGTGTGGAAAATAATTCCACTAAACTCAGGCATTACTTCTTTCTCTGTAATATCTTGATCACAGGAGGAAATCAGAAGTCTGGTACTCATTATTATTTGATGTTCCATGTAAATACTTAATGCATTCTATAAAATTATAAATTTATTTACCAGAATACAGTGTAGTATTGGATTATACCATACTGTTTTTGCAGTCTTAAAGATATGCTTTATTTTCTTGCCACATCTTGACCAGGTTTACAGTACGCAAGGCAACGGAGAGGTAATGCCTAAGAACCTGGCATTGCATTGTTCTTTTTGGCAACATTGCCAATGAAATCATCATGGATTTTTGCAGGACTGATGATTATGATATAATAAAGCACAGCATAGAAAATATGCTGAAGCTAAATTATACTTGTACCTTCATTCTCTGGAACTGAACTCTTTATTTTTATTTTTTCTACTAAACAACTTTGCCTATTCTCACAAAATCTGCTCAGTAAGAAGCCCTCATATTTAGGAAATATTTCATTATTGTGTACTAACATTTATTTTAAAAGTCAGTTCACAGGAAACTTTAAATGTCAATTCATGGAACATATACTGGGGAAAGGATGTCACTTATTCAAGTTTTATGCACATGAAGGATATGTTAGGAATGAACTGTAATGAATTTTGATTTTAGGTCTTGAAACTGCCAAGAAGACACAACGAGAGAAAACAGACCCATCAGTAATAAATATGCATTTCAAGATATATTTTAGCCTCGGAGAGAAAATTCCCATTTCTACAGTCTGCAATTATAAAGACTTTTTTTATCGGTCATCAGTTAGAATAACATTAAGAGCACATTTACTGATCTCACTTGAAGAGTGGCTATTCCAGCCCTGAATTCACAAACCAAGACCGTCTGCCAAGAGCTGCATGCTGACTTTGTCACTCAGAATTCATGCAATCATCTACCCTGTTCAAGTTCAAGTGTTAATACACTTCTAATGTGAGTCACATCAGAATCAGATCTCGTCTTTTCTTTTTCATTTCTAGGTTACTTTTCACTCAGGTCACAACACCAGCTCAACTCACAGTGCTGCTACATGAAATATTTTAACAGTACAAGGGATGGAGCAGAAATATATGTAAGAGGAAGGGGGGAGTTCTACATCTCTCAACCACAGCAGCCTGTATTTCACTCACCTAAAAGTGATTAAAGACACTCCTCTCTCAAAGATATTCTAAGATGCTTTCCACATCCACAGTTAAATTTCTGTCTCAGTAATTACTGTCCTAATAGCTATTTAATCTCTAGTTCATGTGATCAAAAAAGTAACTAGCCTCTTATCGTACACAAAGTAATTTTGTACTAGCAGGGACAAGAAAAAAGCAATTTCAGCACTTCTCTCCAACCACACGAGTTGTTCAATAACTGCAGAGTATAGTGGGAGGTGCTGCAGTCGCACACAGCCCCTTCTCTACAGCTCTGTGAGTAACAGAATCATCTCTGGGTGCTCCTTCTAACTTAGGTGTCAGGTTGGTCAGCAGCCCATAGTAATACTGGTCTCAAATGCTGGATCTATTGCATACTAGCATCAGGACTGAGAGACAAGAATGGCTTTCTGAGGAGCAATGGATATGCACACAAATACATATACACACACATTATGTATGACTGTTTAAATGTTCTTCCTAACAGCTTTATTTTCAATACCTCTGTTTGGTTTATATATATATCTAAGGGATTGCGTATTGGTATGTAAAAGGATTTTTATTTGCGTACAAATAAACATGCATATAGATGCGTATGTCACATGTCTACACAGCATCTCTGCAGAGGAGTCCTTTATATCATGTATATATTTTTTAATCCAATGCCTTATGCAAACCTCCCATAGTTTAGCATTAGACTTCCAGTAAAGTGTAGTTTTATGAAAATATAGCCCTGAAATACTGATTTGTAAATCCATACATATACAATGTAAGTAATTTACATACAGCATAATTTAGTACCCAGGGAAAAAAAACAGTACTTCAGTGACTACTACTTTTGATGTAATTCTAACTAAGCAAACAGATTTGTTTCTGACTTGAATTAGGATTATTCTATCACTTGTCATAAACCTGATATGAGGTGTGCTTTACACAAACACCTGTGATATTTTGTCCAGGATACAAATTGAAACAACTCAAGTAAATGCTAAAATTCAGCAATTATCTTTGGCACGGCAACTACAGCAAGCAAAACCTATCAAGACACACACTATGTAAATCCATGAATATGTAAGCTTAGAAATATAACATCCTACATGCGGAAACAGACTGCATGAAATGGTTCAAGAACTTTTAATAATCTCTGCTTCTCTCACAAAGGGCAAAAATATATAAACACTTTCACTCCTTCTCACTCCCTGAGAAAATCATTCTTTGGACTTCCTCGAGTGAAAACAAACAAAACTCAGTATAAAACCGCATTCCTCCAGACACACTAGTCTAAAACTCTTCAGCTTAGTTGCTATATATCCTATGTTACTTGAGAGACTTCATTGCGTCCAGTTACAAGTGGAAAACTGGAAAGATTTTGTAAGACAGGACGTTTTGTCACTTTCCATTGCCAAAACAGTAGAAAATAAAATGGTTGCAAACACCATTTCAGTTACCAATACAGAGTGCAGGCACCACAAAACCATGAGCAATACCCTTATCCCAGATTTGGCTATGGTGTGCTTTACTATGACAGATAATTCTCCAGTTTCCCTTGAACAGAGTACCTCAGGATCAGCAAATTTGGCAGTGTGTGACACCCTAAACAGTGCTTCCCCTACTAAAGGCTGAGGCTTTATCTCACCAGAATGCACTAAAGTAGCTACCACTTGCAGCCCATCAGTTTAGTAAAAAATGATAACAGAAACCACCTTAATAACATCTGTCTCCTAGGAATCATTTGTCCAAATAGTCTCCCTCTACTGAGCAACAATTTCCTTGGCTTTTCCTTAAAACTAGTCCACGTGGAGAAGTGTTTCTTGCTCTTCCAAGTTATATATTGTAGAATTATCATACTCTTTTGCTGTGCCACTCAGAATAACCTGCTCTTTTTTCTTTTTTTATGACTGAGTCTTTCCTTCACCTGAGATAAATGAAGAATTCCTGATTTAAACAAGCTGCTATCTTACTATGCTTCTTACCTTTCATCCAAAATAGAATATTATTTATGTTCTTGCTACTAATGTATTTAAGGAATCTCTTCCACCCTTTAGTTCCCTTATCTCCCCGACAGTTTTCCTGGAAAATTATATCTTCCAGATGTTTAAGTTTATTGAAGTCTATTTCCCTAAAATCAACCATTTTTATTTTGCCATTAGTCCTCCTAACTATTGCTTCCTGATTGCTGTCATCAAAGTCACTTTCTACATTAACATTCTCCATTCATTCCTAATAAAGGAAATCAAATCTAGAATACCTTTACCTCTGTTTTTTTTTTTCTATCATGCATCAAAAAAATCACGAGAGCATTTCAAAGAACTGTTGAATGTCTGTCTTCTGATATATTCTTTTCCCAGCAGGAATCCAGATGATGGTTAAAATCTTCTATTATCACTAAGTCCTATGTTCTGGACGATTCTACAAATTGCCTGCAAAAACTCCTATCCAGATGGTCTCCATTATTTGGTGACAATTAATGAATTGCTATTAGTATAGTGGTCTTTGATTTTTCCTCATTACTAAAAAATCTCCTCAAGTAGCTTAATTTGCCTCCATGTCATATGCCACCATGTCATATCACCTGTTTTCTATTTCAAATAAGGTATAATTTTGATTGTATTAAGACTTGAAATTTCTTCCCAGTTATTCCTCTGTTGTCATCTAAGAGGTTTATCAGATTGATACAATGAGTACTTGAATAATCCTTTCTCTCACAGTTTCTTGCCTCATTGAGCATTGTTTCAACTTTTTTTATCTTTCTTAAAAACAAAGAAACAAGCAACAAAAAAAAAGTCTTGTTACTAGGTTAGTAATCTTATAAATTCAATGATAACTGTCTTCACATATTGATCATTTTCCCTATATAATGTGATGCTTGTTAACCCTCCTTAAATTCCATTTTTGTTGCCACTGTTTTTAAAGTTCTTCCATGAGGTTGGGGTCTTTACAAGCCAAAACAGCAGCAGAAATAACTGGATTCATGCTTATGGCTACGTTACATCCATTTAGCCAACTTATGCAGCAGATTTGAGATACAAGTACATTGGGTACACACAGGAGGCTCGCTAAATAGCTCAAGAATATACCCTCCTTAAAAACAAAAGAGAAGGAAATTTTCTTAAAACAAGATGCTTTGACATTCATCTTTGCAGTCCTATTTTCCCACTCTTCTGGTTATTTGTTGATGATCTTTTCAAAACCTTCACGCCAAATTGGACTTTTACAGCCAAGAGGAAATAGGTCCAGTGGAGGTTTTAACCATGCAAGTTAATAAGAAATAAAAATTTTAAAAGTGACAATTTGGAGTGAGTCTATAAAAAATTATTAAATTTAGAGATGATGATCCTATTGACAGATTACTTTGGGCAACTGGTCATGCTGGTCATATTGCATCTGCTTAGAATGTCTCTGAAAAGATTATCCAATACCTTTTCTAAGCCCAACAACTGAAAGCCACCAAGCATTAAGTCACTCAGTTAAGGCTTTCCTAAAGAATAACTTCAAGGCATAATCTAACAGAAATGGAGAAAAAATCATAATGTACATTACTGGAGCAGTATGTGCACACAAGGCAAGGATAGCTGAAACAGAAGAGCAGCAACATGCTAAAGAACATCTTTCAAAATGAGGAATATTTATATAGCACCATTCATCATTCTTCTGCTAACAGGGCACATAACTACATTGTCTTCCAAAATTCCAGTTAAGGCAGTTACACAGCATTGTTCCTTCTAAGGTTGTATCACAACAGAACGCATCTCTGAATTTCAGCTTATGCAACTCAAGAAAATTCTTTACAGGCTTACATGAACATTTGATTGAGTATTTTCAAAACTTGCCTGAAAGTTCAGGTGTTTGACTTTGGTATATAAGATTCAACAAGACTTTGATTTGGTTGTTTATTGTTGATCTTGGGCAGGTGGGCACCTCTGGCAGTTTGGCAACTGGTATGCCTTTCTAGGAGAAAAAAGTCTGGTGGTCTTGAAATCATGACCTGCTTGAAGACTCAGTTCCCAAGGAGTCATTGTGCCAATAAGCATTCTAATCAAACAGTAATTGTTCCTAAAACTTAAAATACAATCTTTTTGAATACAATTCTGAGAAGATATCACATATCAGTTGTGTGTGGCATACTGTCCATTTTTTTAATCAAGATTTGTGGTACTTCTTTTCTAAGGCTTTTCTACTTCTTTTCGTCACAACATAGATAGCAAACTAAACTGTAAGCACAGCTCATAGACACACACATTTCCAAATGGCAAAATTTTCAAACATCCAGCTCAGGTACTCCAGCATTATATATCTTAGTTCAGATGCAACTTGGAGAGCTGCATCTTAATTTAGTTTTACTGATAGATTCATTTGAGTTTTAGAACTCAAACTGTGCTCTTATCTTAGCAAACTTATCCATCCTTTCCAGAGCAAAATTGCTATCAGCTTTTTCCCAGTCTACTGCAACTCAAACTTAAGCAATGCCACATCTGTTGATCATGAAATCATCATTTTCTTCCTATCAGTCAAGAGTCTCACTACCATGAATCTTGTCCCTAAGTGTCTTACCTGCAGAAACTCGTCATACACAACTGAGTAGTGAAAATATTCCTTAAACTTACCCAGTTGTCACTGTTGCGTTTACTTCTTCTTGTATATAGTTCAGATGATAGCTTTATAAGCTATTATCTTATAGAGGTTTCTTCTTTAAGACCATCCACGCTTATGCACGCAATAATCTGCTTTGAAACTTATGAAGGCCAATACAGCTGTTTTTAACTGTATCAGTGCAAAGTCACACTCAAATGCATTTCTTTCCTACACAAAAGTAGCTGTTTTTAAATACTGCAACCCTCCACACATCTGGAAGTACTTACTGTGTCAGTAATCGCCATGTAATTTATGTTGTCATTGTTAGTGGAAATTCCTCCTCCTTGACTGTAGGCCCAAAGAATATAACTATTTTTATAAGAAGCTCTGGTTTATTTGGGCCTAATTTCAGATTTTTGGTCATCCACTTATCACAAATTATTAATAAATGTTTAAATTCCAGAATTTTTTTACCCATCATGACATCATCTCCATATCCTATAAATATGGTTATAAATATGTATACAACACAATAGCTTCTTTATCATCTTACAGCTTGCTGTTCATGCAATCCAAAACTGCACTTTGCAATCCAAAATCTTGAAAACTCCAAATAGGAAAAAGTGAACAACTATGTTTCTTGATACATTTCTTGAATGCTCTTCCATAGATCTGCCTTCTCTGTAACTAGATCCTGGTCAGATGGCTACTGAATAGATCAGTGTTCTTCTCAGTACATCCTGTGCTTTACCAAAAAAGCTGTAGTGGACACCGAAAAGTGGACATCAGTCCACTACATCTATCTTGAGTTTTGCTTTTCTTTCTTGTCAGAATCCAATGTTCTCTGACTAGGTTCTTTCAGATATTCCACACATGGAAGGCATAATTAATATAACAATTTACTTCTACCCAGATGTTTGATATTACATGGGATTTTTGATTTAGCAGGCTGATACAACAATATACTAAATCACAGTAGAAGTTACACTTACGAAAATACAGCAATTGCAATACACAGATCAATCACAATAGCAGTGTGATCCCTGTTACTGGTTTCTATCATATGTTCACTGTCACAAAACTGGACACCCCCAGTCACCAGGAAGGAACTTCTGAGTTGAAGCCAGCTGAGGCCCATTGCTGTCTTTGAAATTCTTTAGTTAGTTGTTCAGGTTTTATATTATGTGTTGGGCTGAGCCATGTATAGATGGGGGGAACCCTATTTTGGTCTGGTTAGTTCAGGGAGATAGTCACACTCTTTTGATGAAACCAGGGAGAAGCAAATACACTAGTGGTTCCACTCAACTAGGATGTAATCAGCTGATTCAATTAACTGACATAGCTGTTTATCTAAAATGAAGCCCGCTTTACAGTTCCTTTTGCAATGAGATAAAGCTGGCTTTGGTCAGTCACACTCTGCATTACTGCTAGGCTTCTTGGGCATCTCACCCTTGCCTATCTCCTATGAGGCTTTTTCCATTGTAGGAGTTGACTGGTCAGTCATATTCCTTCGGAAACCAAAAAACAACAACAAAAAAAGCTACAAATGCTTCCCTTTTCCCTTTGTGTTTTTGTGGGTTGCACCCTACCCAGCTGCAGAAACACTTCCCTTTGTTGAGTATTTACTGTTTGAGAGACATTTGGCAAAACTGTCAGGCACTCTTTCTATTTCAAATAATTGTGCTAATTTCATTCCACTAAGCAAGTTTCAAGTCAAGACTAAACAACTACCTTCTTTTCACCAAGCTCCTATTCATTATATGTAGTTGCTATTATATTTTCTAACCCTGGAGCCAAGAAACTTTGTTCACTGAAAAAACAGCAGTGAAAACATATTTCTTGCATGCAATTTGCCTCATGTAACCCACATCTTTATTGGGAATTTCCACAAATGAAATTTTTAGGATGCTGTTCTTGCACCCTATTACATAATTATTTACCATACAGGAATCAAAGCTAACTAATATTTTATCCATCAGTTTGGTTTTCAAGGTTTCTTCTTCAGCTTGCATAGGTCTGATCTGTGGCCTCAGTTCTCTCAGCTTTGGGTGAGTGCATATTTATTAGTCCAGGTCTAATTGATTGTGTGCCAGGAAGAAGCAAGGGCCAGCTGCTCCCCAAGAGAAAAAAAGACTGAGGTGACCTCAGCATGGGCAGTGTCCCCACGGACCGGAGCACAGTCCCACAGGATGCAAACACAGCAAGAGGATGAGTGCATTTAGCAGCAATAGGGCCAACTGATAGACCCCAACCAAGCAAAGGGGCATATCAGGTCCAGAGTCCATCTAGAGAGCCTGATCAAGAGCAACAGGACCAGAGACAGAACTGGAGACAACATGCACTTAAACTACATTTAGGAGCCAAAGCACGAGGATGTCTTGCAATAATGTACATCTGAGAGTCCATCCAGGAGACAAGCTCCCTAAAACATAAGTCTGAGGTCCATCCCAGTGGCCCAACCACAGATAGGCAAACCTGTAGCTTTGCTCAGGCCAGGCCTAAAGTTTCAGGTGTGACCTTAAATGGGCCCATGGGCAGGGGATGAGGGCAGGGCCCCATGTGAAGCTGGTAAGGCCAATATGGCTGATTAGTGTCCTCTAGTAATTTTGTTATTTCTATCTATTCCCTATATACTTAACGTTTGTATTTCATATTCATCGCACATACTAACAACGTTGTAAGCTGACTGAACAGTCACCATTTCCGTGCATTTTATGAAGCATTTAAAGATTCACTGCCAAACCTGTTATTTCTCTTCAGCGGCCTGAACCAGAACTAAAATATTTATATTTGCTCTGTCCTTTATTTGTTAATTCTTCTTTATATCTTTCCATTTCTCCAGTGGGCCAGTGATTTCCGTAACAGACACTTGAATCTGTCAGCTCCACCAGAATTTATAAGGGTAATGTTTTGTGGCCAGGTTTGGGTTTTTCTTTCTTTTTTTTTTTTTTTTTCTTTTTTTTTCCAGTAGGGCCATCAAATAACTGAACAGTTTTTTTTTTTCCTTAAATTTTCATTAGTGATAAAATATTGCTAAGAGTTCTTGGATCTTCTTTTCTTGGGCCCTATTCTGAAGGACACTACACGGACTTTAATCAGACATGGGTATCTCAGTATCTTTCAGAAGTTATGTTCTTCAGCACAAAGTTTAGCAAGGCTAGCCAGGGGAAAAAAAAATACACTTAATTGCTTCAGCTCAAGTCTTTACATTCACTTATTCCAACCTTTAGAAAATAAGATATTGAAGCAAGATAAATGAAGTACAACGTTTTTCCTCAATATTTCACCAGACTGACCTTCTCTTGAACCTTTCATGGATTACAAGCAGAGAAAAGCATATATTACAGATGTCCGTTCCAACCCAGGAACAGTGCTCGCGCAGCTCTACAGCCTAGCGAGCAGCTGCTACTTCAGCCCGCAGCTCCTTCATTTCCTTGGTGCTGCAGTTTGTTCCCTGAGTCTAAACGAGCAGCTCCCTTCCAGTCAAACGGCGTTGTTCAGACCAGGCCTGAAGCATGTTTGTCATCATTTACTGCCGTGGCTGTTGGTTCTGGTTCTGTCCTACTGGAAGACAAATCCTGAGTCTGCTTCTTGTAAACCAGACCCCATTTCAGGCACCTGCACGGGCTTTTTTCACTAAGAAGGTGGCTCACATTTATCTATCTGTTTATTACAAGTCACAGATAATGGGCTTACATACCTTTGCTTAATTATGAATAAACATGTAAAATGGCATGAATTAATTTTATTACAAGATTTATTACAGAACTTTAAGTGCTGCTCCATTTTTGCTTATGCCAAACTGGAGTTCCCTTTTTAATTCCAATGACAGTTCTCCAGCTTTTCTCATTTTTCTTTCTCTCAACACTCAGTAAATTTCTGTATGTAGTGTTCATCTTTTTGGACATGCCTTTGATTTGTGCTCAAATTGCAGGCTTAGGTGTGCGTTTTCATAAAGATTTCAACCATTCCTTACACATCCCCTACACTCACGTTTGCCAGCGAAGTCTCAGCAAAGTTTCACCTAGCCCACTGAGACGATTAGCCAATAAATCAGTGAGAAGGTAACCGAACCGCTCACGCTACACCTTCATGAAGGCTGGATCCACATTTGAACGTACATTTCCGCCGCCCACCGCGGCCGGCCTGAAATGTGCGCGGCCGCCAGCCGAGGGCGCCCGCCCCGCTCCCCGCGCCGCGCCGCGCCGTGCCC
>JAWLRI010000172.1:115049-175345 GCA_034781795.1 Crypturellus tataupa | reverse complement strand
CCTTCCCTCCGTCCTTCCCTCCGTCCGTCCGTCCACCCGGCATCCTGCACCCGGCATCCTGCACCCTGCATCCCTGCACCCGGCATCCCGCATCCCTGCACCCGGCATCCCTGCACCCGGCATCCCTGCACCCTGCATCCCTGCATCCATGCACCCCGTATCCCTGCACCCTGCATCCCTGCACCCTGCATCCCTGCACGTGGCATGGCTTAAAACCAAACTTTTCCCTGGAGGAAAAGCTCCGGAGCGCTGCAGGAGCCCCGGGAGCGCTCGCTGCCCTCGCCGTGCCCGTGGCTCCTCGCGCCCCGCGAGCTGCCGGGCGAAATTCCGGCCGTTTCGAGGTCGCCGGCGGATTCTCCGTCTCCTGCACGGGGAGCAGCGGTCGCCCGAGGCGCCGGCAGCTGCTGAGCGCGATGCCCCGCGGCCCCGCTCGCCGCCTCCTCCTGCCTCGCTGCCCGGCTGCTAACGCGGCTCCGCTTTGCACAGGGAGGAATTTGCAAAAAAACACAGATTTTGGGGACAGAATTTTGCAAGGGAAAGGACTGCACCGAGACAGGAGGCAATGGGGAGCTGCTGTCCCTTCCCTTCCCTTTCCTTTCCCTTCCCTTCCCTTCCCTTCCCTTCCCTTCCCTTGTTTTTCCTTCCCTTCCCTTTTCCTTCCCTTCCTTTCTTTTCATTTTTTTACCTTTTCCTCCCCCTTTTCCTTTTCTTTTTCCTCTTTCCCTTTGACTTTCCCTTCCAGTATTTTACTTGGTAATCTAATCGCATATGATTTAAATCAATATAAAATTCAAATACTTTTGTGCCACCTGTTGGATTTTGCCACTAATTACATGTAGCTGGAAACATACTCCAGTATCCAGTGTACTCTTGCTTTTAGCATAAATGTACCATACGCTCGGCTTCCTTAAGAAAATGCCCCTTCGTTTGCTATTTACAAATACATTTTTTTCTCTAGATAGAAAGAAGAAGGCATTATTCTGCGTAAAAGACTAAATAATGAAAGCATGGTCTGACATGGGAAGAATTCTTAAAGATAATGCAATATTATTTGCAAATGATTGCTAAGCAGAAAGTCCAAACCGATAGCCTGTGGCATGGAAATAGGGGGCTCTCAGGACACAAAACTATTCACAAATCTCATGATACTATAGGCCAGTAAAAAGAGTAATACACCAGGCCTGTGTTTTCCTCATACCTGTGAATATGCAAACCAGTACCAATACTGCCGGTAAAGACTACTGAACATGGACAATCATACAACATAAAGCATGCTAAATGTTACATGCTTGATGCTCCCAAGAAATAACTGTCTGACTCTTTTCCAATAGCTGTCACGTTGTTTTTGTATAAGAATAACTTGATTTTCTTTCACATTACAGTGGTCAGAATTACTTATTATGGTGATTTTGGAATACATAGGTATGCACTTCTATGAGAATCTGTATACTCAAAACTGAACACTTTTATCCAGATTTCACTAGAAGAAAACGACATAAGCTGTGGGTTATCAGCTTATCCTTTTTTCCGTCTCTATGTATACTTCAGATAATTTATTGCTTTCTGGGATTGGGAAGTATATAAGCATGTACAGAAATGCAGGTGTTCTTGGAGAGAATGTAGTACGCTTTCCCAGATGCTGCTTTCCAGATCCTTCCACTGTCATCCATTCAAGGGCAAAAGGTCCTGCTGCTAGTACTGCTTCTCATGAAATGAGGCTGCCAACACTCCAAGGAACAAGAAAACCCATAAGAGTTCTTATGCAGTTCGTCAATACACGGCCATAACAGCAGTAGTAGATTACAATGTAGCTAATTGCCACAGTTCACTCAACTTTCATGTTCTTCCATTATTTTCCTATTTTTAGGTATAAAATTCACAGTACTAGTAACAGAAGGTATGGGAAGCTATAGTATCATCAGCTTTTTTACAAATCCACCCATCTTTGTAGTATATATTTTTCTGCAGTTTATTTTACTTTAACGTTAAAATGTAAAACTCTAAACTGAGATCTTCCAAACCTACCTGGATGCCACCCTATGCTACATGCTCTAGGTGTCCCTGCTGGAGCAGGGGGGTTGTACTAGATGATCTCTAGAGGTCCCTTCCAACCTCAACCATTCTGTGATTCTGCAATATGAAAGTATTGCTAAATGAAAACATATAACTGTTTTCTAGACTATTTATGTTTTTAACCTAAAAATAGCAAAAGTTTAATACAAAAAATAAAAAATAAACCATACTGTACCATGATTGGTACTTTTTCCAAGCTCCATGCTGATATGGAGCTTGGAAATATCTTTAAATTGACCCCAATGACTCCTATTTTATCTGCTTTGGATTTTATGATTGCTCTGACCCAAACTTTTCCCTAGTCTTGTGAGGAAAATTTTCTACGGTTTAAACACTCACAAATGGCCATTAAATGTGCAAAATGAGAGTAAAATACACCAAGTAAAATTAAAGCGTTTACACGTGAGTATTTTGCTTTTGGCAAGTGCATAAGTGACTTCACAAGATGCAAGTCAGTGCGCATTACACATTACACATTGTCTTTTTAGACCAGTTCATCGGCAACATGAGCACGTCCTGGGGCCCCAACACAATGGCTGTTTTTTCTGCTTATAGTTTCTGAAGACTCATAAATAGTATCTCAGGGTTTAGTTCCTAATGTGGTAAAAAATATGATGGCTTTGGAGTAAACTGAAGCCCAGTTATTTCAGAAATGCACAACTGAGTTCTTCTTCTCTCATTCCCATCAATTTTCCTCTCATGTGGGTTATATTATTTGTTTTGAATTTATTGCTACATATTAAAATCAGCCCAGAAGCAGGGGAAACACAATCGTAGACCAAGTGAGATCTTTCCTGTAGTACAAAAAAATAAAAATAAAAAAAGAAACTGTTCACATTTCACTAGATCTTAACAAAAAAATGAAATGTCATGCAGTTTAATTTGTGTTTAACAGGTTAAGAAGAGAACTTCAACCAAGGAGGAAACACAGACTTTTCTAATATTTCTTAATAAATCTGGCTATATTAATAAACTTGTCATGTAGACAAGTTTAGGAGAACTGGGGAAGTGTCATTGCCAATATTTCTATAAAGAAAGGAAAAGGAAATGTAAAAGACTGTATATTTTTCTAGACTAAAGTTTATCGTCACAGAAACTTTTATCATGAGGTGACTTCTTGCACAGTGACACCTAATCCTAAATAAATCTATCTTTCTTTCTCTCCTTCTTTCTTTCTTTTTTTCTTTCTTCCTTAATCACAAATTGTGGGTTTTCATCCTGGACTAATTCTCCCATTTGTGAGGAAAAAAAGTGGTGACTTAAGAGTAATTGTTACAAGTGTTCAAATCGGATACTGATCGGTCACTGGATGCTGCTAAAGCTGTTACTAGCGTTAAATATCTCCCTTTTGACTTTCAAGTAATGTTTATGTGGTTAAGAGTCAATTAGAGAATAGTGATGATTTGGTGGTGCAAGACAAGTGACAGCATTTACAGTGTCCCTAAAAATATACTCTCTATACAGACTGAAATGAGGACTTTCTGTCCTTAGTCATGCAAAGAGTAAATGTAGTTATCAAATTGATATTTACAAGAATTAATATGTAAAGCTAACCTCCTCACTGTGCATTTTCTAAGACTGTCTCATCAAAGCAAGCTCTTTTTTTCAGCTGTTCAAAATTTGCAATGACCAACTCTCCGTTTAGGTGAAAGGAACTGCTGTTCTCCATGGCCAAACAGTTTGATCCCATCCTGTAACTTTGCTCTAACTAGCTTTAACCTGAAGGTCTTCCCTTCAGTTCACACTAGCAGAATATAGCTGCTAGTGTCAGCAGGAAACAAGCAATTTACCTGCCAAACTATAAAACAGTATTTTGTGATATAAAGAAACTTTGGATTCTGCCAATGTGCCAATCAGTAAACGGTGTACAATGAGTCATCAAAGAAATATTCAAGGGCATGGAAAAATAATCTAGATTCTGCCAATCAGTCAAAGATTGCCTGAAGAACCGCAGAATACATTCAGAGACAAGTAAAAATTTTCTGGGCTTTGCCAAGATGCTGGGCCAATCAATCACAGTACAGCTGATGAATCATGAAACGCATTCTGCAGCGTGTCAGCACACATACACAGTTGGCACAGCTATCATCATCCTGAGTTTGTCTTGCCGTTAAATTGACTAAAGGTGAGTTACAGTACTGCTGTTTCTCCCACCTACTGACCTCCACAACCAGCCACTCTTCAATCCTCCTACCCTTGCTCTTAGTTAAGTGAAGACTCTAGACAAAGGTTCAACAAGATTGCAAACACAGCTTTGATGTCAGATAGGTTGTTAACACGCCCGGAAGCTGTTGAACACATTCTGACAAGAGAACAGATGCCTATATGAGTGGTATTCTCTTCAAAGTTTTCCATGTTATTTGCAAGGATATTTATAAGAAGTAAATGAATTTAGTTCACTGTCCCGTTGCTATTATTTTTAATTAAGGAAGCCCTATGTCCTATGGTGATTCATTACACTGGGAAAAGGGAGGGAGAGTGCAATGGCACTATTATCATTGTTACTATTATTATTCTCTTAGCTCAGGAAAAAATCATTCAGGACAAAATATTTCTCCAATGGGACAACTAAAATTTTCAGCAGTTTGTATCAAAATCATCTTGATTAAATTATTAGCTTCAAGTCTCTTCTAGGTCTTAAATCCAGATGCTGTCACAAATATTTCCATTCAACTTTTTGAAAGGCTGCATTTTCTCCGATTTGACTGAGTACTTATCTTGCTTAATATTCTATAGGCAATACGAGCTCTTTTATTTTTTTAAAGAAATGCATACTAGAAAAAGCAGCTTTTTTATCAAATCCTAACCCTTGTAGCATTAAGGTACTCCTTGTTGTGCCCATCTGCCTAATGATCAAGCCATGCCAAGGCAGACCGCATTTGTCACCCCGACAGCAATGATACTTTCATAAGTGACAACAAACAGTCATTTTCTTTCAAACTTTTACCACATTTTTCCACCTTCTCAAGAAATGCTATAGCCACAAAGCTGTGCGATATACTGGCATAAGGTTCCTTTAGCTTCTGTGGTGGTAGTTGTTTCATGTCAATGTGAAGTATTTAGTTAACTGATATTGTAAACTGGGTTCTGCTTCTCAGACAGTATGCTGTCCAGTTCACTACGAAATCGTTAACCCAGTCACTATATCATTGAACAAATTTTTCAAACTTTTGTGATGACCATTCAGCATTCAGGAAGTGAGGGAGACAGATTCCTACTTTATGAAATTGTTAGTAAATCAGAAACATCCTAACTTGTGTGAGATTTAATTAAACTGTATTGTTCTGCCATGTGCAAAATGATAATTAATTTGATAGAATGTTTGATGTTTATGCCATGACTAAGGAAATTCATTAATATATTCATAGGAGAAAATAAAGAATAAGTTTTCAAGACATTTTGTATGATTGCTGTTACTCCCCAGTACCCAGTATTAATTTATTTTCTGGTGGTCAGTAGCACCCTTATTATTATTCAGAAACTGGTATTGGTGGTGGCAATAGGACAACGGGCAATTTAAATTATAAAAACTACCATTTACAAAGGATTATTCCTTAAATATAAGTTTATAACTACCTTCAACTCTGTTGATGTCAAGGTGATGACATTCGCATTGCAAGACTGCATCTATAAATACACCACTATTGAAATAAGTGGCTGGGAAGAATCATAAGTCCTGAAAAAACTGTAAGTGCACATACATATATGTTAATGTATATCCAGAACAGGTGTGTATATATGACAGAGACAGAAGACTTTCAGAAATTAAGGGTTGGTGGTCATCATTCTTGTTAATAATTAATCACCATTGAGGTCTTCCAAAAACTTTTATGCATTGTCCTGTCTCACGTTTAAAAAAAAATTGATAGGAATAATTTTGGAGAATAAATAATGATGGAGAATTTGCATAGAAAATGTACCTCATCAGTCTTCAGTTTCAATAGCACTTCACTTTTTGATAAAATACTTTAAAAAATATATTCCTTCATCCAATGTTCAGAGTATTGGCTAATCAATGTAAATCATCGCAACTGTCTCAATTGATATTATCAAAGAATAAACCCCCTGGAGTTAATTATTAAAAAGAACAGATACTTTTCCTACTGTGGTCATTGCTGTCCACCCCTTTATTTCAAGGTGTGTCATACCACATTAGATGTCTGCCTTTTTTACTCATGCTCCACTGAATTACGCTGAACAGGAGGCAGAAAAAATGACTGTAATATTTAAAAAGTAAAGACCTAATCCAATTCTCTCCAAGATGAAGGCCTCCATTAAAGAAGGCTTACAGCTCAGAAATAAAACAGATTTGCCAAGATTTGCATGTTAGAATCAACTCTAAGAAATAAACAATAGCAGTTCTGTCACTTTTGATTGACCCTAGTGTACCTCCCCTGCTCTATCTGTACATTGTTGAATGTATTAGAAGAGAAAAAGTTAGTTTCTCATTTTGAAACTTCTCTAATATTGTGCTTTCTGATATTTCTGTGGGGCTCTTATGTCTCTGTGATGTAAAAGCCTCATACAGATGAGAAGGTGTTTAAATACTGATCTGATATAAAAGGATGTATTTGAATTCCTAATGAAATGAAATAAAAGCTTGAAACAAATAAATGGTGGAGATCCAGTCCCTCCTCCAAAAAAAGTCAAATTCTGATACTTTTCACTTAACTACATGAACTTATGATTTAAAGGCTTTTTTTTTTGTTTTCTTAGCCAATAGACTGAAATTGTGCCCAGCTCTTCTATAGAAAAAGGAAAATAAATGTGGGGACCCTTTTATGACTCAGAAGGACTGTACTCTTCTTATTCACTAGAGAGGGGTCAGTGAAATCTGAGCCTCAGTTTACAAGTTAGCACTCACCATCTTGCTTTCCTGTGAAATATATAAATGTTATATTAAATATATATGTACAAACATGTATATTAAATATATACTTGTATTCACACAGACACAGACAAAGTGTAATCAGGCAACAGTTACAGAAATAAATAATATTTTTAAAAATCTCTAAATCATATTTCAGCTGTAACTGAAACTCTTTGTATCTTGTCCTATGCATCATTTGTATTTCATATATTTGACAGTTGCTCTTATATATACTCATATATACATATATGTACTCTCTCTTCAGACATTTGCTCTTTAAGAATAAATTACCCCAGGTGGTTCAGCTTCTCCTCAGAACTGGTATTTCCTAGTACTAAAAACTGGACAACTTAATCTTGCTGGTATTTTGTACATATAAACAGAATAGCTTTATTTACATACTGTGGCACAGTTTGTCACGTCAATGAGATGTTTGCCTTCCCTTGCAGTAGTCTGTCATTGCTACATAACCAATTCATCTCATTTATAATGCTGCCCCCAGTTTGTTGGGGTGATAAACTCTTGAAGTAACAGCACAATTAGGACCAGTTTAGGACATGTAAGCCCCACAGATAGAATTTTCACCACTTTCTGGATTTATTCAGCCGAAAGAGTGAAACAATGTTCTTCTAACTTGATAGCTATATCTGGAACAGGCATTCAGAATGCCTTTGTAGTGCATGGCAATAAAGAGACATTTCTGTGGTACAGTACATCTTGCTCTGATGTACATATCCCAACTATTTTAAATGAATACATATCTAATTAAAAAATTCTAATTCAGTGTGAGCAAGTAAAATTGGGAAAGAAAGGAGAACAGGTTTATTGGGATAGATGGAGAAAATTCTGAGAAGGAGAAGAAGGCATTAGGGAAAAGACAAGAAACAGAAGTAGACATAAATTATAGAGACTTTTTTTTTTAAGAAGTGGTTGATCCAGTGGTAAGATCCAGAAAACAATGAGTGTATCTAAATGGAGAAGATTCAAAGAGTGAAAATAAGCTATAACAATTCTAAGAATAGATTCCCTAAATACTGAGGACTTTTCAACTGCTCAGCTGCTTAAGTTGAGAACTTCTCAATTACTTCTATTGAGTAGTAGTGCTTTCAGTTAAGAAATGAAGATGTGTGCCAGAGAAGGACATCACTTTGTAGTGGAGGAAATCTGGGAAGGTCATAGGACTTACACAGTGACGCAGGAAGAAGAAATAAAGAATGTATGCATGTGAGAAGCAAAATTTGGGAATTTGATATGGAAGTCTGAGAAGGAGGCAAAAGTAGAGAATGGAGGAGAAAATGAATCACTAGGTAATTTACCTAGTGATCTAGGGATTCACCGAGAAAGGCATCAGAATAAAGGGAAAAGAAAAGTATGGGAGAAGAGGAAGGGAACTGAAGAGTAGAAAAGGCAATCACAAAGCAACAGGACACAGAAAAGCCTATCAAGTAAAGATTATTTTATCTACCTTTAGGGAAAACCACACTAGGGAAACATTATATGTAATTAAACTGAAAATATGTTTTTCATTCATTTTTTTCTTTACCTGAGAAACAACAAAATAAATGTATTACAGGAATGTATTTGTACTTGTTCATCTTGAAATATCACAGAACAACATTTAGCATTATGATAAATCTTTTGCAAGATGTGTAAAGCAAATGTTTTAAGTTTTCCTTTCAAACTAGTGCTTAAATAAGTTAAAATGATAGAAAAAAATATGAAACCACTGTAAAAAATATTTTGAGTTCTATGCTTTCATCACTTTAAACACCCTACCTGGAGGTTTTTCTTCACTCATCTCATGCACAGAAGAAATTGGCCCAAGAAAAGAAACATTCCTGAATAATGGGAAGCAACATGTGTGTGTTTCTAAAAACAAAGAAACTCTTTGAACACCTTCCAAAAAATCTAAGTATATGCACACATTCTTCCAGCTAAGAAAAGAGCTAGCACTTACTGTCTTCCTACATGTTGCTTTATTTTTTTTTAGGCATTTGTATTACTTCTGCTCTGATTGGGAACTGTTCATTAGGAATAGTTTTGCTTCTGTGCTCCTCTCCCCCACCCCCAACCTCCATGGATCTTAGGGACGAATTGTGCCTCAGGGAGCCAAGATATTTTTCTAGAAATCCTGTTAGGTGGGAAAAAGATATTTTCTACTATTTACCTCATTATGACATATCTTAATCCTGCCATCCTCTACCCCATCTTGTGGTGCAGCCCATGCAGGTAGAAAGGAACAAGGATAAGCGCAGTCCTTTACACCTTGTTCCCCACACTTGGTATTCTTAACATTTGAAAAAGCAGAAAGGAATCACCTAAAACATGAAGAGTTTGCACTTACTTATAAGAAAGATGAAGAAGGTGTTTGCTGCTGTGCTTTCTTCTTTTCCCTTACAGCCATTTCACATTCTGGTTTCACCAACAGTAAGACTGAATGGCTCTTGGGAACAGAAGTAATCCCCAATATATTTTCTGGTAATACGTTTTAAATGCCATTTTACCTAATCAGATATTTCAACAGATCTACTGAGAAGTATTTGTAAAGGATCAGACTGTGGAAGCTAATTTCACATGGGTCAAACTCAAGTGTCCTGGCAAAAGCTACTTAAGACACAAATATTCCTTAAAAATACTTCAAAATTTTATTATGAAACTAAAACAGTTATGCAATAGAGATCTCTAGAAATATCATGGAAGCTGCTTTTCTTGTCACTTACTATTTAAGCCAGAGATGTTTTGCAAATATCCATGAGAAAGGCATTTGAAAACAAAGACATTGAAATGACTCACTTCTATCTCTTTATCTTGGACACTCTTTTATAACTTTGGTAATCTGTAGTAGAGTAGAAGTTAAAGCTAATAGAAAGCAACAGTGGAGATCTCAAACATATAGACAGTCAAGGATGAAAATTGGGAAGGTATTGAGAAGAATCTGAATGCTGAATGACCTTCATTTCACAAACATGAAGTGAATGATGTCAGCAAGATTAACCACTTTTTATAGCACAGTGATCTTAAATTTTACTTGAAAGGCTTAGGTAATTACACTGAAAATTCCAGGATAAAGAAATCCTGTGAGTCAGGGTCAGGATTGGGGTGAGGGGAGGGAGAGGAATGACCAGTCAGGTAAAGAATATTTTACATGCACAGCACTGTCTTTTTCTTCATTTAGTTCACATCAAATGCAGTAAGACTGCTTAAAAAATTAAACATTTCTTTGTGTAATTGTACATCCTAGTATCCATCTTTTGGTCCTAAAGTGAAACAGTACAAGATCTGCTCATTATCTTAAGTGTTCTCACATTCTCATGCTTGGATATACTTTTCCTTTTTTGTAAATAGTTTCAGAAGTATTTCTGCTCCAGATCAGGTCTTCATGTTCTTATTAGCATTTTCTGTTTTCTTTGTTGTTTTTAATTGTGTGTATTAAATAACAATAACCATACCCTTGTTTCTCCAGATCTTCCTTTTTTGTAAGGATCTTTTAATAGAACCAAATCACACAGCTATTTGTAAGCACAAACTTGTCAGTTTTACCCACTAAATTGTAACAGATCAGCAGCTTCTGTCTTCTTGTTAAATGCATCATATATTCCCAGTAACACAGTTGTTTGGGTTCTACATGGAACTTGGGATACCCTTTCAGGGCTCATCAAAAAACCAGAGCACATACTCCTTGCTTTTCTTAGTTCCCACTGTCACCTGCCCATCAGTGGAGAGAGGTGACAGCAACTCTTTCATTGAATTTCCTGTGTGTCACAAGAAGATGTAGCGCAGGAGATGTGCTCAGAAGTACTAGATAAGCCAGAATCTGCTCCATTCTCCCTCTGCTCCAACTGCACTTCACCTTCTGGTTCTTCAACAGCTTATAACTTACTGTCAAGGTGCCTAGCTTAAAATGAAGAAGGCAGCACCAACCGCTTATAGAAATAGGCTCTCATGAATGGGTTTCCAATTTTAACAGCTCTTCCAGTTACTGTTATCAACTGCCTAGTTAGATGAAATGTCTAAACATGAGGAGTGTTCTGCAACAAAATCTGGGATATAACCTTCTACAGACCTGTCCAAACATTGTTCAGTATAGATAAACTGTTAGCATTCAGAAGATTCGGTATCAGGAACTCCACATTTTAATTCTGTCATACAAGGACAACTATCTCCTGTTGTCTGTGTCAAACACTGTCTGGTGGTTTTCACTCCTAGGTGTTACACAGAAGGAAAAAAAAAAAAGAGAGAGGAAAGGCAGTCCCCTTTCTACTCTCTTCATGACACTCCTCATTTATTGTGTATGTTTTATACCTCCTCAGCCATCTCTCTAGTCTGCTTAGTGGTTCTTGAGTGGTGGAGAAACCATTCCATACTTTTGATTGTACATGTTGCTCTTGTGCAAGCCTTGAGCAGTAATACCATTTTCTTTTTGAGATGGAGACACTGAAAGTGCACAGAGTGTTCATAGCGTGTACATGACTCAGGGATTCATCGCCATCAGAGATAGTGGCAGAATTATGTTATTTTTTTCTTTTGTTTTTTATTAATTTGCCCAGAATCCCTAACATTCAACTTGTCTTTTTTTAACTGCTCTTGAATTAGCACATTTAATTCATATTTTCAAAGATTATACACCAAACTCCCAACATCTGGTTTCTGGATAGTAATAGTCAATTCAGGAGCCATTATCATATATGTAGAGTTAGGATTTTACATGCATCTGTGCTAAATATCATCTCCATTTGTTTAGTAGCTCAGTATTGTGAGATACTTATGCATCTTTTTCCAACTGACTTTTTATTTCACTACTATGAATGACTTAATATCAGCAGAAAATTTCAGCACAAAATTGTGAACTTTTTTAGAGCATTTATGGATGTATTGTGGGGCATAAGCTTAGCTATATTATTTTGTCTCCAGGAGTAGAAGAAAACCAAGACAAGGAAAGGACAAAATCATTTAAAGGACAATTGTAGCCAACATTCATATTTAAAAAGATGAAGGATGTCTGTTTTCCAATTAAGACAGCTTCAGGTGTAAAGCAGAGTCCTTCAGGGAATAAAATCTCTTTTAGCCATTATAGCCTAAGACAAAAATATCATCTCCTGGCACTGGCTTTGGTAGAAATGACAGAACAGATGTATGTGTAGGTTAACAATTCTTAAATATTTGAGAAAATAATCTGAAAGTAAACATCCTGTAAATAGAAAACAGTTACAATCTTCTTTAAATGGCCTCTAAAGGGAATTGCCATGTTGCCTACTGTATAGACAGTACTTGTTAGATGACTTTCTCAGTAAGACCCAATAGAAGATCTAATTGATACTGTCAAAAAAATCTGTTGCCACATTTCTAAGCCTAGTAACCATTCACAAAGCATTGAAATCTCTGCATCTGGCAAAACCTCCCTCTGACCCATAAAATTGCTGGTTCAAACATCGCACTTGACTCAATTGAGAGCTGATTTTAAAAGTCTTGTTCCAATTGCAGTGCTCTCTCCAAACTAAAGATGAGAAAGTTTTATTCAAAAAATAGCTATCTCCAAGTCAAAATGTGCCTCACATGCTGTTTTGTTTATCTGTATGTTTGTTTCTCATTAGCTGATCAGATATTTTTTGACCTGTATGTGTTTAATTTGTGATGGGCACCAGAGTGGTAACTCTGAAATCTTTACATCATTCACTTTTTTTAGATAGAATACTGCCAGGAAAAGCAAGATTTCAAATGATGAGATGTCAAATTTTTAGCCTTGTTCCTGAAAATCGACTCAGGGTGACAAACTAATTCATTTTCCTTGCCAATGCAGTCATTGTCTTCTCCATGGAGACAGTCAATAAGCGCCAACTGCGATGCTTAAAATTGTGATGTTTTGTGAAACACTTGGCTTGCTTGCTGGCAGCAAGGAATGAGAAGTGGGGGTGAAAAAAAGCACCTGGAATATTGTCCCATCCAGAACCAGTACATTCTTACACTCAGGAATAATTTCCATGCTGAAATGGCAAATAACGAACTCTCCCAACTATGTTCAGAGTCACCATGCAGAAGTGACAGAAGATACCCAATCAAGAAGGAAAGACATCTTTTAGATGACAGGACTATCAGGATAATACAATCACTTCCAAAAATTTTACTGAGTTGAATTTTGCAAAGATTATTCAAGACAATAATTCCTTCGCTATATGAATTAAAAAAAAAAAAAAAAAAAGTGAAGATGTTTTTCTTGAATTAAATTATAGAGAGACGGAGACTAAATATAGCCCAGATATGGCCCCAAACTAAATCAGCAATCAATTTTCAAAAATGGTAAAGACTGACAACATAGTGGGATGGCTAAAAGAATCAGAGTTCTGGAGACTGAAATCATCTCAAGTAGAAAAAAGCATGAAAGATTTAAATGAACTCCAAACAGGGACAAGAGTGGGGAAAGAAAGAAGAAATATGACTGGATGAAGATTATTCTGAGGAAAATGGCACTCAGGATGCACAATTGCAGTTGCAAAGTGTGTTTAGCATAACAGCATTTTTTTGAAGTACCATATATGCAATGTATGTGTTTGTGTAGGAAGGGGAGAAGTGGCCAGACAAATCTATGTTCCTTAGCATTATTGCCATAATACCTTAGGCATTATATCAGATTTTTGAAGTAACTAGCAATTAAAAATATGGAGATAAACAGCATAAGAGATAAAATGCTATAGGATTTAGCAAAGATAGAGTGTATCATATTAACTGCCTTAAATAGAGAGCTGATCTTTTAAAAAAGAGAGTGAAATACATCATACTAGAAAATTTTTGGCACATTTTAGCATGGAAAATTATTAAGAACATGGGAAAAGAGAACAATAAGTATGAAAACTGTAAACTAAATGAAGTACTAAGTAAGAGGAAGGATACAATTAGTAGTATTGAAAGAAGATGTATCTGGCTATAGGAAGGATTAGTATTTCTTTATAGATTGTGCTATGGATAGTCTTTTCTATTTGTCTAGCATTTTTATTAATTGTCTTGGCAAGGGATGTGAAGGTAAGCTTATTAGATGTACTGATGACGAATGTGGAGAAGATGTGTCAATAATGAAGAGAATCAGGATTCTGTCTAGGAGAATTACATTAATAAAATCAAAACTCAATAATGCAGAGTTATAGTGAGTCACTTCATAGCTAAGGAAAATACTTCTTACTAGGAGCTGATCATTTAGAAATGAGTGAGAAGAAGAAATACCTGGGTGTACAAGGCAATCATGGTACCTAATTAAGGAACATGAGTCACCTGAATAAAAGAGAAATGCAACCACAGCATGTTCTGGTCCTCAAGCTATTGATACAGGCAATGATAAGTAAATATTTGTCAAATCAGAGATGTTCCAGGCATAAATGACGGTCATTTTTTCAGTGAAATCAGGTTTTGCTAGCAAATTTTTACTAGCTAACAAACTTTAACAGTGCCACACCATGAGACCACAGTCCTAGAGTCTCAACAGCATGTCCTCAGGGCAGCTTTGCGGACAACCCCAAGGCTGCATGAACCTTGGAGCTTCCCTAGAGGCAGAGGGATCCCCGTTGAGGCAGTTGTCTGAAAGTCCCTAAAAACTGTGCTGGTGTCTGTACTCCCAGGGTGTGCATATATCAGAATCTGAACCTCTGCTGTTCCTTCTCTCCAAAGGGTTTGAGAGTGTTGCCCAAATGCAGCAGGCTATCCAGTGCTAAGGGAGTTTGCACCATAGAGGTGTATTGGATCTACAGAAAAGACTAGAAACTGGGAAGTCAGGCAGCAGTTTGATGTAGTTCAGTCTTGGTTCACATAAAAGGGCTTCAGAAGTGAAATGTTGTTTTTGATCCCCATACAATCTATGTATGATTTGTTTTTGGTGAATTCTTAAAAATACTTTAGCCAAAAATCTCCAGACAGTTATAGGCAATACTTATTGCCAAAAGTATAGATAGCCCTGGAATAGCTCTGAGAATGACCTGCTGCTGCTAGAATTACCTGCTAAATGATATGGCTAAATGATATTGTCAAAATTTGTCCATATAGTTCAAAGTGAAACACTCATTCTTAACATGACTAGTGATTTTCTTTTCTTCTTTTTTTCCCCCTCAATAAATCAGGTGACCAGTCCTCAGTCATTTGCAATGTTTTATAACTTACTGTCACTGAAGTGTTGAGTGGTTTTGGTTCCATGCCAATCTCTGAGAGATGCTATCTCTGCTAACTTGAAATTTGTTTCTTTGAACAGTAAGATGAATCTTCTCTGTAGAGTGCTAGTTTCCTCTTGCCAATTCCTGTCTCACAAAGCCTGCATTTTAGCAATCTCCTCCCATCTCTCTCCCATTTTAAGCTACCTAAGCACTGTCCATCTCCCTAAAACATATTTGCAAGGATATTGGTCAACAAAACTAGTTCTCGCTCACAGAAGGGGTTCTGATAGTATCCTACAACCAAATCTGCTGATTAACACTGCTCATTGTCTACCACTGGGCATATGTGTTTGTCTCACATATGGGGCTGTATTTAAGAAAACTCTGATTCAATGCAGATCCTGGGAGTCTCAGCTCTGGGGTATCTGTGCCATCTTCAGCATCTTGGTTCTTGGTTTAAAGATTTTTTTTTTTAAATTTCTCATTCTCAGTGGAGCCTCAGTGCTTGTCAAGAAAAAGTGTTTTTTGTTTGTTTGTTTTTCAGCTATTCTAGTGTTTCAGGAACTACTCTTGATAAAATTTTCTTGCAGTGCTCTCAGTGTGAAAAGCTTTACCTTTACATTTTTATTCTCCAACGTGAAGATGATTCAATACTCAGAATGTCTTTTCCTTCTCTATTTCTGCTTGTATTTTTTCCTGGAAGTTTGTGCTGTTGACACCTTGGTGACTGTAACATCATCAGTCTGATCAGTATTTAAGCGCTGTTTTCCTAATAAGTAGTCACTTCTTATTGCTACCCTAAATCCTGATACATCAATCACAGTAACTTTATTCCACATACTAGAGAGAATTCAGTATTTCAACAGGGTGAACCAATCTGTGAACCTGTTCATGAAACAGGTTCATGAAGCCGCATTTCTTCTGTTTGTAACAAAAGGCCACAGATGCATGCTCCTGTGCATTGTCAATCATGCAAAACAGTCTCATTTATCAGTCAAGTAACTATCTTCAGCACTGAAGTGTATTTTTCCCATCATTTTTCTTAGAAGATAATGTAGCATTCCTCAAAACATATGCCTCTGTCCTGTTGGATTTTTCCTTCATGGAAACCTGCAGTAGTTCCGTGGCCTGTTGATCTGTGGGAGGGAGCTAATTTCTCACTATACCTTTGGCTGCATATGACTTTCCTGCTTTTTTTCTGTCCCCCACTGACCAACGGATTCGCCACTGCGTTGGAGTCAGAGAAGGTTCAAAGGCCAACGACATGGATACCTCTGTATCCTTCCTAGTTTTACTCTCTAATCAAAACTAGGAATGTTAACTCGGACAGCTGAGCTGTGAAAATTTTTTTTCCATTTTTTTGCACCTCTTTTAGAACAAAGAGAATGGGTGATGGCAGAAAAGCACTGTAGCAGCTTAAATGGCAGAGCTAAAATATTCCTTTCTATACTTCTTTAATGTCCAACAGCATTAGTGAGGTGATATTCATTTTGTTTTAAGGACAAAGCTTTGTATGCGTTGGAAAACTAGCCTGAACCACAGCATCATACAGTGGGCAATATCAAAAAAAGCTTTTTACTAGAAGAGATATAGCTGGTGGAGTAAATTCATAACATTCCTTTAGAGAAAGCACATAGCCTTCTAACACCTAGTCATCTACAGTGAAATAATTTTAAAAGGGCTTGTTTTAATATTAGTCCTTTGTCCAGATTTAGCACTAGTTTTGCTTTTCAGAAACAGGATTTAAAATGAAGCCCACATTGGGAAGGAAAATCATATGGTGCTATTAAAAAAAAAACAGCAATGGGAACAACTAAGAAAAAAAAAACTTAAATTCATTGTTAATTTCATCCTAGGAGCAGATGTTACAAGGTGTTAATCATTTTAAGCTAGACTGAGCATTGAACTCACATGTGGAGTTGCACAGGTAGTATCAACAAAATACATTTTTTTCCACTCAGAAATACAAAATTCATAAAACTAAGACTGTTTTTCCAGAAGTGTTTTGATTTCAACATTTTTCCTTTGTACTTGAGATTAAATTTCTGATCCAAGTGATAGAGAAGCAGAAGTGAGTCCCTGAGTCATTGCTGGATTGGAAAGTGGAAGCCACACACCTAAGTTCTTGTCTATATCAGACAGAAAGAATTGCACTGTGGAGCAAGGATTTCATCTGACATGGAGACCTCCAGTACTGCTATTCTGAGGATAGCTGTTCTGTAGATTTTTACCAAGGAAAATATTATGTTCCATCACAGAATGAAAACAAATTTCCAAATCTTTCTATTTTTTTCCTGAACTTGAATTCTCATTTTCCAACTAGCTCTGCAATCACATGGGTCCATCTGATATTTTAGTGCCAATCTTACACATGTCATAAGCAGACTCTGTAGTTACAGAATGAATTATTTATATGAAGGGAGTGAATCCCAGAACATGGCAAGTTTCCTGCATGAATACTTTTGTGCCTCTCATTTGTCACACACTTCATTCCATATTCGTTTTTTGTCAGATTGAGAGTGAAGGCCCAGAGCTACTGCATAGCTAGACTGCCCCAATAAGAGCATCTGCTTTTCCCCATTTTTTTTAACAGAGCCCATAGAAGCAAGTAAATATACAACATTGTTATAGTGGGAGAGTTACTACCCACATTGTATGTGCCATGTGCCTGTGCTCGCAGTCAAGTAGGGAAGTAGGGAAGACTTCTCCATTCTTCGCAGGTTAGCTCATGAGTAGGGTAAGTTTTGGCACATGGACCCTGAACTCCATGCTGTGATTTATATAGGTCCTTTGTGGTTATAGAGAGAGTAGATGGAGTACCCTTTTTATTTCCATGAATAAATAAATGGAAAGGCGGCCTTTATTACTTATTTTAATTTTCCTCTCTATTATCAAAAGTGTTTCTGCCTATTCCTCTAAAATTATCCAATTTATTGCTCAGAGCACTAATAGGGGTGCATTGTCACCAGGAACCTCTAAGCCGTCAAGTCAGTCCTACATAGCACAGAGTGACTCTACACTGGAATTTCAATTGCAGGATTTTCCAAAACTACAAATCAGCAACACTCTGAAAAAATCAGGAAGACTTATGACCTATGGAAATAGGCCTTAATGGCCTTATGCTTAAAGAGCATATCTACAGAAAGCAGTCTTGGGGCATAGATACAAATCATTGGCTAGGGTACCTCCTTCTAGATTTGCAGCACCAGAAAAAAAGCAGCATACGCAGAAGAGAAATCAGTCTATTTGTAGTTAGGTCAAAAGTGCACATCTGTAATCATGAACCTACAGCTCCTCCCCATGGATGCTCCTCCCCACCTCCAGACTCTGGCTCCAGGTTTTAGACGTGTTTCACCACGAGCTCTGCAACCTGTTGCCAGCCATGGCCCTGCTGCATCTCCAGGAGGCTCTGAGTGCTTTTTCTGCCGCAACTGGCAGGAGCAAAGCCTTCTGGGATAATTAGTGCTGCTTCAATTGGACAGGTAGCGGATGGGAAATAAACAGGTTCGAGAGCTCTGGGGACATCCGTGTTGCTGTAGGCAGGGAGGCAGCAGAAAATAAATATAGCTAAGCAGTTGGAGAAATATTTATTTATTTATGTTTCCTGCCTTTTGAGATGTGAGATGAGGGCCAGCTCAAAAGTGAGATCAGTTTTCTAAGCAGTTGCCAATTTTCTCTAGTCCTTGAAAACACTATCCTACACAAATCCATGGCCAAGTACAGTGATGACCCATTTGGAAATGTTTTTCCTTATTGTTAACTGTAAAAGGAGATAATTTGTTACATAAATAATGAATTAGATGTGTATTAATTTAGAACTGCTTGTCTGAATGGTTTTCAAAGCAGCTGTGTGATTTTAGGTAGTCATATGCTGTCAATTAACAACTTATTCTAAGACGAATCTGTTTAAGCTTATTATATGTATCACACACTGTGGAATTTCTTCATGGGTCTTACTAATTATAGCCGTGTACTTTTGGTTACATAGTAGCTTAAACTGCTAAAGATTATTACAAATCCCAGTTAAATTACTAACGGACACAGGGAACTTCCAGCTGCATTCCAGCTAATTAACCTGCTAGTGATACTTTTCCTATTGTTGGAAAAGCTTGTGAAGCCTCATGAAAATTAACTCTTTTTTCCATGGAAAACTTATTACAAGACCCACAAGGCAAAATTAAAGTTCAATATTTGTGATATATTATCAATATAATATTCAATTAAGGAATGGAACTCTTCAGTTCACAGTTAAATAAAAGCATAATTTATACTTATGTTTCCTCACAGTCTTTCTAAGAGCAATATGCATCCAAATTTCAAAGGACTGATCTTACATCACAAGTGAATAACTGAGACGATACATTTTTAAAACATATCTTCCCAAAAATAAATTAATTTAAATGTTTGATGTGTTCCTTACATTTTTAATATGTGACATATCTCAAAACAGGAACTCCATTTTTCTTTATTTTGGATTATGATCTTGATGAAAGTTAACAGTGCCTTTAGTAAATCTTGAAGGGTTGTTACTGAACTGTATAATTATTCAAAGTCTCTGTATAATTATTCATATGATCTCCATCCTATCAATACAAGTTTTCTCAGCTCAGCATCCGTAAAAAGGTAATTCTAAAGATGATAGCATGACTGAGCTATACTTTCATATTTGCTGTCAGTATATGTATGCCACTCCACAGTAGAATTGGACCTGAAGTACCCAAGCATCACCATGGTCTATTTTCTGGAAAAAATGTCCCTTCCTGAAGTACATGGTCATTTATTAACTGAAAAAAAAAAGACAAGATTTCACACAAAAGTCTAGGGCACTTTTTGCAATACAATTTTAGTTAGAGTCTCCCATAGGCATTGTCACATTGTCACAGGAAGAATTGCTCATGTTGGGCATTGAGTCCTTAAAACAATCATTTGAGATGAAAATGATTCCCCTAGAAGAATAGTATAGAAAATTGTCTGGGAGTCGGGCAAAACTCAGTAGTAACAAGACTGTGTATTCTCATGCTTTCTAGTGTGATGGTCCTCTGCTTTTAATTCATATTTTTGGAGTGCCTGACCTACACCTAAAAAAGTGGAGAAGAAACAGCTCTGCTTCATTGCCGAGAACTATGTCCTACTGAGTGAGACTGTAAGGAAATTTCAGGAATTTGTCTATTAAAATCTCTTCCATTACTGCTTTGGGACATTTATTTCTCTCAACTACAGCAAGACACTCAGTGTCAATGCCATCTGAATTTTCTTAGTCCTCATTCCCTCAAGGTTCTTCAACCTGATGCTCCTGTTGTCTTTATTTTCTCTCTTCTCCATATGATGTTTTCTTTCATTATCTCTCTAGTTCCATTTTCCCTCACTGGTCTACCTGTTCCTTGAGTGAATGAGCAGTTTGGGGTTTTTTGTTTGTTTCTTGGTTGGTTATTCTTCCTTTCAAGGCATATCAAACAAACAGCTGCTCAAGATTCTAATCAATTATTCTCCAAAAATTTGGTAGGAAAACCCGCAGAAATAGTTTAATCAAAAGGTCTTTTGGGGACAACCTCTCTGCAGACACAAACCATTTTGCCAAACCTCAGTCAGTGAGTAATAAGTTTCACTGTTTCACTGTTATCACTCCCTCACCTCTCAGTAGTATAATTCTGCTATAATTAATTGGATAAATTTGTTGTTAACATGATATAAGAGTAAAGGGAACTGCCATAAACCTGAGAGGCAACAATTTGAAACCTGATAAAAGAAAACACAGAAAATATTTCATGCACGTTTTCCTTGGAATAGGATATCACTGAGGCCAAGAGCTTAGAGCAAAGCGGAGAAGTACAGCCATTTTTACAGACAGTGTGAACATCCAATTACATTAGACAGATTACAGTTCAAGGTCTAAATGCCTGTTATCTAATCCACCACTGTCAGACCAGGATGAAACTTTTCTAACAACAGATTATTTCGTAATTACCCATAATAAAAGTTTCTGAATCTTCTCATGAATCATCTGGCAATTCAAACAGGCACATAGAAAGGGTAGTAGACTGCATTAATAGCTTATCTCCTTTAATTCTAAGCAGACTAGCATCATATTAGATCATATATAGCTATTTCATTTATACTAGGGAAAATCACAAAGGAAGATTCATCCTGATTTTTTTCAGATCCAAGGCCACCGCCTTTATTAAAAAGAGGTACTATTACATTACCTTCCTTCTGTCTGCTTCCTTTTTATTCCACTTTGCCTTTTCTGCCTCTCAACACCTGTGCTTGCACAGTAAAATTACGTCCTTTCCTTTTTTGTTCAAAATAAAAAATACAGTCTCATTCTGCAGCTAGCTTCCAATGGTAAGCCAAACAGGCAAGGAAATTAATAAGATTTTCATAACACTTCTTGTTAATTCACTTTATTGCTCAATTTGCTCATATGATTGTGCAGCTGAAGAAAGAGGATAAAATGTCAAAATATAGTAGAGATCCAAACCAGCTCCTTTGAACTCTGATTTTCCAGCAGAAGCATCAAAGAAGAATTGCTACTCCAAGGCTTTTTATCAACAGAAACTATAAAAAAGAAATGATAAAAGAACATATTCACATTCTTACCTCAATTTCCCATTCTAACTTGGGTAAGTTCCCATTAACTTTGATGGTGTAGCATTGAGCCTTTGGGCCCAGATCCTCAAAGGTACTTACATGTTGCAAAGCTAACTCTTATTCCCTTGTAATCTTGTGGATTTCTCAGCCTGGAGACAACTTCCCAGACGATGAATGGCAAGAATGAAGTGCTGAAGAAACAAAAAATCAGCTGAGCAAGATTCTAAGGCAGCCATGAGATAAAAGCAGAGAAATAGGACTGAGCATAGTCATCTGCTTCTGCCTAGGCTCTAAGTGTCCCCTACCCAGATATTTGGGGGTATAAATGGGAAGACACGGTTGTGTCCATGTAGAAACAGCTGAAATATGCCTGGTCTAACTCCAAAGAAACCAGTAAGTCAAAAAGGCAGTTTGTTGCCAGAACAAGTGCAACCTTCTCAACACACAGGGTCAATTCATTTGGGTGAAATGCAGCTCTGATGCACCATGCTCTTTCTGGACCTCGTTTGCCAGAGTCAGGTCACATACCTGTCCAGCCAAGTTACATACCTGACCGTAAAGTTGCACCACCTTTTGCAGCCTTACCAGATCTCACCCTGAATCTCTGTCAGCAAATGATTGTGTGTTGACAGGAGGATGGCAGAGAACTCCCTTGGCATCCAAGAGAGTGAAACCCAAGCACTTGCCTCCGAGTGACTGTGTGACCTTTTTTGCAAGTCCTTAGGCTTAGGTGTAGTCTGGATATGTCAGTGAGAGCAGCTTTGAACAAGGACATCGGTAGTTTGAGGATTCAGTTATGGGTAGCAGCAGGGGCTAAGCCACTGGTATCTTGAGGCTGGCTGTCTCATTTTAGTTGCTTTGTGGTCACTGATTCAGCAACAGCAGGATTTAAAAATACGTCCAGCCAAAAGATCTTGTCCTGGAAAAGTGCTATGAGAAATCTTGCTGGGAACTTCCCCTACTTCACTTAAAAGCATTTAGTAAATGATACATTTAAGGCCAGATGCTTACCATTGGTCCCTGCCTGAGCTGCATCGCAGCTTTGCCCAGGCCTGCCATTGATTTCACTGACCCAGACCCTGAACTTGGCTGTTGACTGGTCGTGCCGATCTTAACCACAGACCTGCCTCGTCACTGTTGACTCTTCTGAGTGACTTGGATTGCTGGCTCAACCTGGTTGCTGCCGCTAGACCCGCTCTGCTCTTCTTGCTTGGGTACTGCACAGCCGCGGCCTGTGTCCCCGGAGCCACCACTGCTGCCACCCGCAACCATCGCTGAGCAGCCTCCTGCTGCATCTCCCTGCACAGACCTTGCCAAATGCTGCAAAATAGACGAGCAGAGGATTGTCACTGCTTCAGAGGGCTAAAAGATTTCCTGTCCCTTTCTCTCTCCTGCTACTGCCTGCAGTTCCTTCCCCCTGGCAGCATTTGACGGGCTCGCCATCCTTTACAGTGCTTGATCACCTCTCACCCTACTCTACGGCTTCATTTTTATGGTAACTCATTTATAAAATGAAGACAGTTATATTTATAATGTAGAGCATGCTGGAATACTTAATCTTTCACTCCATTTTTTTCAAGTGTGCCTTATTCAGACGTGGACTGATAAGATGACAAGTGCTAAAACAATCTGTGAAATGATGCATGGACTTTTAAGCAAATTAATAAGTGCCTTGGAGCAAAGATATATATAATCACAGAAAACCCTGACTCTTTTTGTAGGAGATATATCCTTGAACTACTGTTTTATCTGGTTAATTAGAGTTAGAGGGAGGAAATACAGGTTTTCCTGAGATTAAAGAGAAAACTTAAAATATTCAGATGGGAATTTGTTTTATATAGTATACTACATACACACTTAAATATTAAAGTTTGATCCTTTAATATTTAACCAATGGACAGTCCACCGAGACATCTCTTTCATTTCCACTGGGGTACTGGTACAAGCATCAGCTAGTTTTAATAGACATCACACATTTAAAAAAAAATAGGCACAGTTAAGTCACAGTTCAGCTAAGAGCCATGGGGCACAATATGTTGCATGGGTCAAAAGCGCACGTCCTAAAGGAACTAGTGAACTAGAACAGTGTCTTTGTTATTAATCCGGAAATTGCATTTTTTTAGAACGTATATTGCTGACTATATAAGTTTCCTTTTTTTCTTTCAGTATTTTTTTTCACACAGAGCAAACATCTCTCTTTGTTCCTTATAAAGATTTTTAAGTGAGTTCTTTGAGCCAAACAGTAACAATTCATTTTGCATCTTAATATTTATATTTATGCAGGCAAAAAACATTCATACTTATACTCAAGCTAGACATTTTTAATACACATTTCCTTCTGTCAATGACCTGCACATGACCTTCTTTAGAAATGCAAGGTAACCTGGCCAGCTCTATTTCTGGTCCTTCTGAAAAAGGATTGTCAGGTCAAATTGTGACAGTTTAAGTGTGATGTTTGATATTGACTGCTGTCCAGCAGAGACTGTAAGCACTGTGTCTCCCACTTCATTCAGGACCTCACTATTGACAAGCACTATTGTCTTAAGGTTAGTCTTTTATCTCCTCTGCTTCCAGGCATAGCAATAAGCAGCGCTGAAGTAAACCACTATAGTGCAGCCCAGAGATACTTTTCTCGTGAGACCGGGGGCTGGATGGCCTCTGTGCCCTGTAATTATCCAGCTGGTATGCAGTTTGTAGGAGATCTAGACCATGCTCCTATAATTTACTTTTAAAAAAGACCTTTTCTAGGATGTTCGTGTGTGGGTCTGCCTCTATGCATGTGCTTGTATGTGTTGGTACTCAGGACAAGATAGGTCTACTTTGTAAGAAAAATATGCCTAGTAAAATAAAGTAGGAAGATAAAAAAACAATCAAACAAACAAAAGCAAACTACTACGCTTGTGATTTCCAACTATAATTTATTGCTAAAATGTAAGTTCTTTGCTTTATTCCTATTTCCACTCTCCATGTTTGCCATACCCCTTCCCTAACTCTGACATCTGTGGTTGCCAGTCCTTTCCAACAGCAGTTCATGTCCTTGTGGTTACTGCCAGTTATCATTTGGGGCCATTAAAAAAAAATCGACTGTATTGATCCAGTACTACTGGAAAGTCTCTCTCTCTCTCTCTCTCTCTCTCTCCATATATATATATATATAGTGATTTCTCACTGTGAAGCTATTTTATTTATATGCCACTGTTTTTTAAATTACATTTGATAGTGAATTTTTGTGCTGTGAAAGTACAAAAAACTCAGGAGTCAGAGCATACAGTTCTCACTCCCTCTTTCAGAAAAAAAAATATACTTTTGCATGCAGGACAATTTATCCATTAATTTCAGAGTTTGTTTATCTAGTATATTCAGGGAAAGACACGACTTCAGTTTAAGCCGGTGGTGTTACACCATCCCCTATATTTTATCCCAATTAAAGCACCAAATATTATCCTTCCTTCCCACTTTCCAGATGCATTTGGATTGGACGCAGCACCTGTTTTTTAATCTGTGGTTTAGTAAAAGAAAGATTGAAATCTCCTGCCCTATTCCACACGTGAATACTTTGTTCAGTGTTCGCATGAATGTTCAGCCTAGTTTAAAGAGTACAACGGGTATTCAGTTTTTGCAGTGTTAATCCACACTTAATCTAAAGATATCTTCATGCTCCATCAAGCACAATATTATTTTTCTAATCCTAAATTTGCCTCATTGATCCAATCCTTGCTTGTTTTTCTCACAAGAATTCATTTTATACAAAACAGTGGCTGAAGTCTTTCTCTAGATAATTAAATCCCATAGTTTATTATTATTACAGTGGATAGAGCTACAACAGTCATAGAAAGACAATCCTTTAACTCATTCTTCCTTGACTGTCACCCACAGAGAAAGTACTGAAAGGTGAATATTGCAGTGATCATTTTTTCTACCTACTTGATGCTGATGTTTTATATCAGTGAGCAGCAAATCAGTTAACAAGATGTCATAGAAAGATGCTGGTTAAAAAATTTAATAATCTATAGCTTTCAGAGTGGTAAAGAAGTTTTCATGGATTAATAATTATTTGGGGGCATTTCTACTAGCATTATTTTAGAATATTTTCCTTTTCTTTCTGCTGAATAATAGAGTCCATTTGCTGTTGCACAGCAGCCCTGGTATTAGAAGTAATAATGGACAATTAAAAGAGTGTGATAGTTACTGAATATGCCTCAGGCTCATATTGTGTCTCTAAAAATAAAATGGTTTCCCATCATTATTTAAACAATTTGGAACTGTCTTGAAAAATGATGGAGGTATTCTAGGGGGTGATTAATTGTTCCTGCATTTTAAAATTCTAAACTTGTTATGAGTTGGTTAGGTGTCTGCCATGGCTGATGCCTTGTAACATTTCAACTCTCACTGAAAGCACTGCAAAGGTCAGGACACAGGCATTATTTAGACTTTTCTTTTAATTCTTTTCAGTGTGCATTTGTAAGCCACACTGAATTTACAAAAACATCTAAAAATTTTTGGGAATCCCTTTTGCATTAAAATTTAACATTTAAATTGTCTTCATTGGTACAGCACGGTAAAAATTATTAATACTCTTACCACCAGTTTTCCCACTTTCAGTCTATGTACTCCTTTGTTATACCTATTTCTACTACTAAATGCTATTTACTCACTAACGTTACCTTTAACATCTTATTAAGACCAAACATATTTTTTAACCTTTCCATTTAATTTGCCAGCCATCCAGAGTATGGTCTGTACAATCTGTAACCTCAGACTCCACTCCAGGACCTTGATCTCATGAGAAGACAGTGACAGCAAGAAGGCAGCTTCTGGTACCAACCTGATGGTGAACATGCAGATGCCCATGGTACCTGTCCTTCCAGCTGTAGTGAAAGACGAAGCACTGTCCACACACATCAGCCTGCCACAGACTTACCTCCTGGTGGAGACTAGTGTTTGTGTCATTGAGGTTCTCCTTTGGCTAAGAAAAACCTCAGAACTGCTATACCATGAACCAACATCCAGTGTCCCTTAACACAGAGGTGTTGCCTCTGTGTATGCTGAATACAGCAACTTGCTAGGCAGAAGCAACACAACCTAAATGGAGCAATGCACCCCCTCTTACATGGAGGGATGATTAGTGATGCTGACAGAGAGGGAAGTTCTTGCCACAGTTAAGTGAATTGGACCACTATAAATACCCATGGGTCATAGTCCAAGCAGGATGGCTACAAGTGCAAATCAGAGATGATCTTTTTACTACTTTTTTTCCTTCACAACTCAGAAGAGTGCACAAATAGAAAGAGATAAATATTTTTTTCCATGCGGTAAATCTGTTATTCTTAAAGCTCAGATAGCGTCTAGGCAAATTACAGATAAAGGTGTTCTTAATATTTGCTTACTACATAAAAAATATTGCATGTGTTATCTGGCTATTTCCACTGTAGAAATCAGCTGTGAACGCAAGTGAAAGAATTGCCAATATTATGAATATCAGAGAAATTTTAATAGATAGTTGAATGATCAAATTCCACTTTCCCTCATCCAAAAAGTAGCAAGAGCAACTATTTATCATATCAGCAGAACCATGTAGGAGATTTCATTTTTCAGTGAATATAAATCACAGAAGTGCAATATGGAAATCTAATGCAATTCTTGTATGTATGCAATGCAGGATGTATAGGAAGAAAAATGATAAAATCTAAAAAAACAGTTTATGTTCCTTTCAACTTGAGAGAAGGACAAGGCAGAGAAGTTATAGTGCCCTCTTCCTTTAAAGATACTGTGCAGAAGACAACTATAAGAAATCTACTATCTATATTATGTATATATCTATATATAATATTATAATATTGCCATATTCCTTGATCTCTTTAGAAGTTAACTAAGTGTCACTGTTTCACATTCTCATTTCCTGAGTGTTACTTTAGTCATGTCATATTTTGTCTAGATTTAACATCCAATGGATTGGCTGATATTAGCTGGTTTCTTTTTTGTTGACGTTATTTTGGGATAAAATTATTTTAGTCTCATTCATTGCCCTTCTATGTAAAATAATTACATAAAACCTTTCTGAATCTATCAAGAAAGAAGTAGCATGCCAATATTTGCTATTACATGCTGTTTCTAATGCAGACCATTCAACATAGAATTGTATATAAGGGGCTATGAGATGTCATTTGATTCTGCATTTCTGTGGCTTTTCAAGCTGCAAGTCGAGTCTTTTGTCCTTTCTAACTGTTGGTATGAAGAAGATATATACAATTTCCTGTATTCACGGAACATGTCAGTGCGAGAAATAATCAGTATAAAATTGCCCAGACAATTTCACTGTGTCTTGGACTGATGTTTTTCAGGGAGTGCACTGAAATTAGTAACGTTTAGGATTGTTATTGTTTGACATTCTGTACATGTGGATATATATGTTTGTTTATATTTGTGTATGTTCATGGTTGCCACTGTTGCCCTGCTATTACAAGATGCCTTGGTACGATATTTTTCAAAACTGGTCTATTTCTTAGCCCTTTAACTGTCTGTGCATCCAAAATGGGAACTAGACTCATGTTAATTCTTTTCCTTTGAGTTGAATAATTTTTTCAACAAACACTTATTTAACCGCATTATATATATTTCAAGAAAAGATGTTTGTAATAGTCAGACATAATTATTCCTAAATAACCTGACATTTGAAAAACGTGCATGCTTCTAGACCTCTGTTCATTCTTGAATGTGCTACAGAATCTTTTCAGCATTAATTATGGAGTCGATCTATTCTTTTCCCATTTAACTTGTGTACAGCTCTGATTTTAGGAATTTAATTGCATTTAATTACATTAGATTAAGATTAAGACCAAGGAGCGCATGACTAGCTTTCTGAAAGACACTGATTATAGTGGCTCTATTATAATACACATAAGTGACATCTCAACATATAGTCATTCAGAAACTATGTTTATGAAACACCTGCTGTGTTCAGACCACACGTTCAAGTGCCATCAGAATGAAGTAGGCTTTGTAGAGATCTCTCTTATTCAACCAACTTATCAAATAAAGGATAGCATCTACTTCCACAGCGCTCTCCTCATTTACTGCTTTTGCTGCAAAAATCTGCTGAAGTCAATGACGGTTACATCTGCAGGTTGGGAGACAGACTGTTCCCGCGGAGTTTGTGAGTCATGATGGAAACAAACGAACAGTGTTCACTCCAGTCACCAGTTCGTGTACCTAGACCAGAGCTAAGATTTTGCCACTGAGAAAAGCAGCTACTGGGAAAATAGAAAAGATGACGTCCTGTACCCCAGGGCAATGCAGTGATTTGCAATCCATTAGTAATTAAGACAGATATTGAACAGCATCAACAAGAAACAGATCATTCAGAACTTTTTAGCCAAAAATTTTGAGAGTTAGCTGAAATTCCTTACTTGCTGATACTCATCTCCATTGCATCTTACAACAGCAGAAAGATTACCAATGCCTAGAGAGCGTTCATTTTGTGACAGGTCTCAGAAGGAGGGCAAGCAGAGATGAGGGATCCTGGTCTTAATCCTAGATAGATTAATGAAAAAGTCGTGTACCATTCAGGTCACAAAGAATTAAAGAATAAACAAAGAATATTAACACTGTCACAAGGTACCAAGGAATATTAGAAAGTATGTCTTATCAAAAAATCTGATTTCATTCCTTGAGGATAATGGCTTACAGACAGATTTCAAAAAAAAAAAAAAATGTGAATCAGCAACGAATGAGGATGTTTCTAGTAGGCTAAGTATTTAACTTGATGCTAAATATTTTAATCAAATCTCTGACATCAATAGTAGCAGAATGGTAAATGGTGTTGAGAAAAGGGCAGTCCAGATCCACTACTACATTCTAGACATAATCAGGAATGCACCCATCTACAAAGTCATACATTTAGGGAAAAGGAGCAATGTCCATAGCTACAGACCAAAAAAATGTATCTAGATGGGAAAAGTACCAGTACTGGAACACTTCCCCCAGCTATGATGTTTCTGCTTTTAGCAAGATGTTGAAGATCCACAAGCAGTCTTACAAGAAATAACTATCTTAGAGATATAAAAAATATTTTGCATGGGCAGAATCAAGTAATCTGCTCAACTTTTCAAAAATAATAGAGAGATGGTTTGCTTACAATATAGAAATTACCTATATGGTAAGGGAATAGGGACCGTATTTTAATTTTAAGAAATCAAGAAAGGAATAACAATAAAAAAAAATAGTGAATGAAAAAAATAGTGAATAAAAGCTAAGCAAATAGAAATTAAAATAGGAAGAACATATGAAAAAGCATGATTAATACTTGGAGTAATGACCAATGCGTGTGTAGCTTCCTCCCATCTTGATGCCTTTCAGATAGACTGACCCTTTTTCTGCAAGAAATACATAAGTCAAATGCAACATATACACCAATTAATAGCAAATGATTAAGCTCATTATAGAGATGAATGCTTGACACATATTATACAAGAGGTCAGACTAGACGATCTAATGATTCTTTCTGACCTTCAACTCTACAGTTTCATGTAATAGTTGAAAATCCCTCATCTGACCCACATTTAATGTATAACTGATGTATGGGCATTAGCATACCACCTTGCCTCCCAAAGAAGTCCCACTGATGATGTGCCAATAAATTAACTGAATGTCTCTCTTTCAAGATATGCCATTGCCTTTAGTTGAGGTGTAAACCATGATGGTCTAGTTTTGAAATAAGATCAAAATAACTATCTTTATCTTCATTATGAATTTAATTTAAAAGATTTTTAATCACAATGGACATTCTGTAATTCTCTTCTGCAGCTGTCACAGATACACTATTGTGTTATTTTTCTTTTATAGTTGCAACAAAATCCATTATGTAACCTACCAGTTAAATCAATGTGATTTTGCAAAAGATACTGTAAAATCTGGAATAGAGAGAATGGGTAGATATATAGAATATTTCTTTAACTTGCAGTTAAAACTAATGATGACAGACTGTCAGGAAAGAAATATGAAGGCATATAATTACTGGTTGGCATGCCTCAGGCATCACCCAGGTGTTAACAATGCATAAAGGCTGGGCATGCAAAGACGAACCTCTCCAAAGGTCCTTTGGTATCTATCCCCCAAATATTTTAAGAGTGGCATTTGGTTTATAGTATTGTCAGGCAAGTAACTATTGGTTATAATCAAATCCTAGTAGGACGAACACCCACATATAACCTTTTTCTTCCAGAGGATCTCATTCTACACACAAGATAACTTATTAAGCAGATTGTACCAAAGAAATAACTTTCTGACCATAAAGTGCTAAATTCACAGGAGTTCTACTAAAGTTATAGTGAGTAGTTCCTCAGAAGTGATTGATTTAGTAGCACAATTGACATGAACAAAAATCTGTTCACATTTCAAAAGGATTGTAGCACTAACTTCCATACATCAAGATGAATACTAACAAGAGGAATCATAAGTCAAATTCTTTAACTATTGTTAAATTCTGAAGTGGCTTAATTTAATATTTGTTATTCAAACTTTTTGAAAGTTTCCATTCTCCAAAGAGGAAACTGAAAGCTTACACTGTATTATAGTTAATCAATCACTTTATGTGAACAGGCAGTAGTGGTACAGCATAACAATTGGTTTACGGATATCTTGTAGTCTGAAAACAAGTAACAAAGCAATAGCAGAAATCTGGATCCATTTTTGAGTGATTCATAAGCATAGATGGAAAACATAATCCCAATAACCATCTAACGAGCTCTGACACACGCAAACACCCACAGACTGTTCTTGTGATTGCAAAAGAGTTTCCACTTATTCCCCGCTTTCTGGAAGTATACCTTTCAAAAACATTTTAGGGCAATAATTTCCGGTGCTTTCTCCTCCATCTGTGAATATTCTTAGTCATAGGATTGTTTGTTTAGAAAAGTCAATAGAAAAAAAAAACACACACATTTTTAGTCACTTTAAAATGAAAAGATTTTTAAAAATATATAATTAAAAAATAGTAAGCAAAATGAAAGTTATCCCATTTCCTTTAATTCAAAGCTTATTTAATTTTAAAATGTCGTCTTAGCAAGGAAATATTTCTCCATATGCATGGTAGACTTTCCAGAAGTATTTATTTGAGTGATACATCTCTCATTCACTTCAATAGAAGGAATGATATTGACTTCAAAAGCTTAAACTGAGATCCTACATCTACATTTGGACAGTGGTGAGCCTACCGTGCATATATCTGTACTTAAGTATAGGCAGAAATGCCAAGTTACATTAATTACTCCAGTATGGTCAAGGCAACTTTTCATGTTTGGTGTACAGGCTGAGCGGGAAGGTAGCTATTCTAAGCAGCATAGGCCCCATACCTAAGATGATCTGACTTGGGCATTAAAGGACCAGAGCATTAGTATACTTCTACACTCTGGCTAAATGCCTTTTTCCCTCAATTAGCAGGGATATACTGCTTCCCAGACTGGGAATTTGGTCAACACTAGCTTCAAATCCTTGGCAATGTAAACGTGAAAAGTCATCACTGAACCACAGGAAAGCTGCATCATGTCAAATGGCACCCAGAACTATGCAATGCACAGGGAGTGTTAGGCATGTCAGCCTATGAGTCAAAACAACTGGCATGCCAAAACAGGGGCCCTGTCTAGAACTAGCTCTTTCAAAGCATGTAACATGCAGAGTCCCAAACCCCAACTTGTGCTCCAAGAGAAGGCAGAGACAATGCTGAAGCTAGGCAATATATTTTCTCACCAAAAGAGAGGAATACGAATAGTTACACATCTTCATGCCTGTGTCTATCAGCTAGATCTCTGCCTTTAGCAAAGGTTTCCCTTTCCTCATAATCCCTTTAAATCTTGCAGAATATACAATTTCCCAGATGAAATTTGCCATGTAGAAAGTAACTTTACAAGAAACAATGTCCTAAAAATTATGCTTGTAAAGAAGAATGACATTCTTCTGAATGCTACTTAATTCTGCAAATTATAGGGTTTTTTAAGTTTCATATTCCAAAAATGATATCGAATTTGTAAATTAGCTTGCAACTTCCAGTTCCACAAATTGTTCTGTTTTAAAATGCAATTCCTACTTTGTTCACCACACAACAGAATCTTGGTAAGGAAAGAATTGTTAGCACAACTCTAACCTAGTAGTACATCAATAAGTGTAACATAAGGTACATGAGTGAGTTTAAAATACTTTCACTTTTCATTATTTTAAAGGGCTGGTCTATTCTGCTTACTGAAGAAACTTGTTCTCGTAATAAAGTAAAATTCCAAAGTATGCAGCATTTGCTGATCCTGTGAGATTCCAACATACCTTAAATACTGATTTTGTGTGTCTATTCTTGTACAAAACAGATTTTCTTTAGTTCTTTCTGTGACTATTTACATCTGTCAATCTTTTTTCTACTATCATCAATGGTCAATCAAGGTTTTCTAATAAACCTTCTCTTGCAGTTGGAAAAGAAGATCTCACAGATGTGCTTTTCCATTTTCTAATTTGTGACCAGCAGAGTTGGTTTTCTAGAACATATGTAATGTGTAACATTCATTGAAAAGCACCACATTGTTAATACTAGTATTATTTTATCATTATTTTTACTGAATCTTTGCTGAATTTTAGTGCATGCAAGTGATTTGGTAAATGAGTTTTGTCTAACTAATTTTTTATCTGCTGGCTTAAGCTAAAATTCACAGCTCTTACAGACAGCTTAACACATCTCTTTTAAACACTTTTTCCTTTCCTTCCTCAACACTATTCATGACCTCCAAGACACAGAGATTCTGTTGCAATTCTTTAATTGCTGTCACTCCCTCATCTAGTATTTCATGCTCTTTTCTCTTCCCTCTCTACACCACAGACAGGGTGTGGTGCATTTCCACAGTAATTCCTTCAAAAAACGTGTATCTTCACATTCCTAAAACAGATTGCAAGTTTTCAGTGCCAGGCTTCATGCTCATACAATTGCCACCACAGAACTCTAGCCTTGGGCTTTCAACCATACTGCCTCAGGGATCACAAGTGTGCAAACTGGCCCGCATCAGGAAAGGTTTCATCCAGTAGTTATACAGGCAATGGAGGTGATTACCTGGTAGTTGAGTAGTAGTGGGACATGCTCATCCTGCCAATGTTCAGTCTTTCATATCTGAGCCGAGCCTTTGAGATGGCTTTCAGTATGTCCCACAGATATACAACTGTAATAGCCCAAGTATACAGTCAACCATGGCCAAATTCAGAACCTCACTGCTTTGCATGCCTGTAAGGGATGAGATGGACTGTGGCACACTGAAGCTCTCCACGTGCTTTCTCTAAGGGCCAGCTAAACTGAACCATTATATAGCTGCCACAGGCAAAGAACACAAAATCAGATAGTTAACAGAGCTCAGTTGACGTGTAGTAACTTGTGAGGCTGGATGTGCAAGATCAAGTTTTCTTTATCTTACAGTACTGCACTTCACAAATTACCATGCATCATTTAAATAATCAGATTGAAATATATAAAAAGAATGAACTCAGTGCATTTTTGGTACAAATTGCCTTTCTGTTTACTTGCCCAAAATAGGACAGAAAAAAAGCAGCCATGCAATATTTTTCAGATTGTGATCTCTGTCTTTTGCAGTGTTAAGTGGAGAGGTCAAACCAAATATTTCGTAAGTTTATTACCGAATGAGAAATAGACCACAGGAGTGCAGCACAGCAGCAGCTGCAGCAGCATGGCACAGCCTGGTCATGGCATCTTTGTAAAGTGAGGAACATGTCCATGGAGGAACATCCCGGCGCTGTGGCTCACAGCATAACATCAATCAGAAGCCACTGCAGCCCAGCAGAAACACCAGGATCCGATGCAAGCTGTCCCTGGAAGGAGCAGTTATGGTCACTGTCTGCCAACGCAGCTTCACTACTTAGCAGTCATCTTTCTCAAGGGGTGGCCTGTGTTCAAAATAACATTAGTCATTTCCCCACGACAAATATTTATGGAGACAGTCCACTGGGGCGTTCCAAACCTGAGGCCCACCAGGTAGGTCACTGAAATTTCCTAAGGGCCAAAGAAGTAAGACATGGAGAAGTCACAAGCACTGCTGCATGACAGAGGAGACCATCTCCCAGTCTAATTTACCCTCCTTCTTAGATGCTTGCCCTGGGACAACCATCTCTTTTGTCCCTGTTTATCAGAGGTTGTTTCAAAGACGCTTAGACAACACTATCTGTGGCAGCCCAGTGCCAGCCCTTTGAGGATTTATGAAGCAAAGGTCATGATTTCAGTGCCTATTAATAACAGAATGAGAAAATAGCATAAGACAAAAGCTACTGATTCAAAATTCAGTTCATTAATCTTTCTGCATTAATCACCCTGCTGCATGCTGCACCTTGTATGGCTTTTATATCTCTTAGTAGTTAGCTTTAAAACACTTTGTAGTAGTCCAGGCTGCATGTGGAAGAGGCATAAATGATTGTGTAAATGTTTTGTAATCCATTTATTCCATTTGTTAATTTGTCATCACCTTAAGTACCTGCAAGAGAGTGTTTGTCAAATGCCAGATGAGTGTAATGCATCAATCATGACAAGATCCAGGGCATGGAAATATGCTTTCAAATACTGACTCCAGCTCTCTGCTGCTTAGATCCCTTTTTTTTAGCTTGTTTTGTTAATGGGTGTTAGCTATAAGGACATTTGCTTTTTATTTTGGAGCATTTTGGGGGTTGCTTGGGTTTTTTTTCGCTTGTGTCAGAGTTTACAGTAAACTCCCAAAACACACTCTGCCCCTTGGTATTTCAGAAAAAGAAAAACAAGAAAATCGTAAACATGCACAAACACAAAAATATCACGTAAGTTTTCACAAAAAAAATGGAAGTTCCAGTTCTGTGCAAAATAATTAAAATTCACTGCCACTATTAAAATGTTTTAAGTGAATTGGATTTTTCATAGGTTTTTTTGGCTTTTAAAGCAGTTTATGGTTTTCATACAAAATAGAAAGTAGCTGTAAATAATCTTACTATTGCAAGGAATTAAATTTTAGTATGTATTTTTCCAAATTTGAATTAAACAGTTTATTAATAATCAATTATTTTATTGTTTCTATGTTTTTTAAGTTTCATATTCTATATTTCATTTTTAGGTGAGTGGCATTCAGAAACCTTAGTGAAACAGGTTGCAGCCCAACACTACTCAAAACATATAGACCAAGTTTCTTAAAGACACATACTTAATTGTCTAGCCCCTGCTTATGTTCTTAATTACCACCAAAATAACCAGGAGTTAAATAATGCTAGGTAGATCTATACGTTAACAGTTAGTCTTATTCTGTCCTGTCATAGGATATGTTAGAAATGTTCACAGAGCTTCACAGTTCCTTCTCACTCTGTACAGCTTTCTTTATCCCCTGTGGGTTGGGTAGCTGTAACTTTGGTTGCTTTGATTTTCCTTTTCAGGATAATGACCCTGATTCCAGAGTACTGTCTGGATGCTAGAATGTTTTAATTTGGAGAAATATATAAGGAACTTCAGAGAAACTGTGGAAAACCCTTGAGAATATGTTTTGGGAATTCAGAGACTTAGTGGATACTTCATTCCAGATTAAAGTGGGATGTGTCACAGGGCATCTCTATGGAAGAGATGCTTCTGCTCAAAACACAGAGGAAAGCCTTAGGTCAGCACTTAGGAGAGAGCCTTAGCTTCTCCAAAATGTTTAAGGACCAGATTTTTATTTATTTATTTATTTATTTATTTATTTACTTATTTATTTATTTTGCAGAAGACTCACTGTGAATGCTAAGCTTGCCAAGAGTGCTCACCAGCAGCTTGTTTTTAGTAGACAGAAGTCACGGCATGAATTTGCAAGTCTTGCCAAAAACCTCGTAACACTAAGAGTGATAATCAGATATACCCACAGGTAAGAAAACATTCTTACAAAGGCTTGTAAAAAAATCTGGAGGCTTTCACTGTTCAATTTGTTCTCAATAAACGATGCCTAGGTTTTTACCATTTAAAAGGGAGTTTTTCCAGGACGTAACTGGTAGTTTTAATTTCTTGAGTGCAAAAGTGTTTGAATAGCCCTTTTTGAGCAATAACTAGACAATTGCACTCATACTTAAAATCCTTCTTAGGAGAATACTTATTTAACTGCCTGGTTCACCAAGCTTCAGTGCTATGTATTATGAATCATAAAATATTAATCTTGAGTCTTTAACAACACAAATAAAATCTTGCTTAAACAAGAACAAACAATCATTGAATGGGGTTATGCTACTGTGAGTGAAATTCCCATTACTGGAATATTGCCAGGCTTTCAGCCCAGATGCTCGACTGCTAGACTTGAGCTTTCAGAAATAGAATTCACAGCTAAAGAGTGTAATTTTGTTTTTCATTTTAAATGTTATTGCAGACACTAGCCAAATACTTCGTTTTCAAGTTTATCTCAGGTCTTCACTAAAACAAATAATCACATGCTTTTAACTAATTGTTCTAATTATTTAACTAATAACTTTAAAATAATAGCGCTCTAGTTTTAATTACTATTTCCCCCCCGCTCAGAAAAACAAAGACAGAAGAATAGAAAAATTAAGGGTCTCTTTCAGTCAGCAAAATACATAATGAAGGGAAATGAATTACGCTTAAAAGGCATTAGACCTTTAACACCTCTCTTAAACATCAAATCCGGAGAAATAATAAATAATGCACTATAGCTCATGTTAATTCTAACATTATTCATTCATGAATCGACTGGAATAGGTAGCTAACTCAATAACAGCACTTTTCTAGTAGATCCATGCTAATGCAAAAACTCTGTTTTTTTTTTTTTGGCTCATAAAATGCAGATATCATAAAACATTTCACATGGAACTGGCAGAATTTAGGACATTTTAAAAAATGTGTGTGTGTTTTTTTAATGAAAGCAATGATTAAAAAAAAAGACAATGGGTTTTCCACAAAATTTGAATTCGCACAAGAGACCATGGCAGTACTTTTGTATTAGCTCACATTTAAAACCAACACACATTGAAGCAAGTAGTATAGACATGGTATAAGATGCTTTCAAGCATTTAAGAAAATGGATGTTGATGTCATGATTTTTCAAATGGATTGATTACCTTTGCTTTTGCATTAGCAAAAATGTTATAAACTCTCAGAAAGGATTATATGTAATGCTGAGATTATAAAATCCCTAGGACTCTTACATGTTTAGCCAGTTGGATGCTTCTTCAAAGTAAGCAGCTCTTGTGTGAAACTGAAATATCTATTTACTGAGTGGCTCATGGGTTATGCTGTGCGTTGAAATTAATACATGGAATTTGGAATATTTAAATAGTACCTTTCCTATATGTCTTCACTGCAACTGATTTTTGAATAGTGTATAATTTTGTGATTAAACCAATGAAAACTTTTTGAGCCTAAAAGTCTGTATTGTATCTCTAATTTTTGCAGCATAACTCTTTGAATAAATATCAAGCTTTCTTTCTTAATAATATATTCCCCAAGACCAAACAACTGTTTTAAGTGACAGAAAGTAAACACATACCATGAACATACAAATGTCTCACTCTTGTCATATTATACTACCATTCTATTTCCCTTTTTTTACGTCTAGCCCTGAATTTCTTCATTATTATAAACTTCTATTATTTTTCCAGGGATTTTTTGCTATTCAGAACATGCAGTATTAAAAACGTGTAATTTTGTAAATGGACACCGAAAAGAAAATCCTTTGTCATTTAAATAGTTCTATGGTTTAATTCAATTAACTCAGAGGACTGAATTAATAAATAGGCTTTTCATTAAGTGGTTTGCAAAACAGATATTCATTCTTTTCCAGTGTGACATTTGCATACACGGTATCTGCATGTTCAGACTCAGAAAGCTCTCTCTTTTATAGATAGAAAAATCTTAATCTGTAACTACTCAAAATTCTAATTCATGCCATTCAAAATTATTTTATGTGGCTATTTCAGCATTAGACAATTGATAAATAGCAAATATATGCATTTAGCAAAACTAATTATTATTTTTTGAGCAAAACTGAATTTTCACTTTTATTGTAAATTAAAAAAAGCTATTACTGGAAAAATGTCACATTAAATACAGAAAAATTTTAAGCCTGTTTTATGGTAACTTAATTTACAGCTAAAATACGGTCGGTATTGCAGTTTTCAAACACTATAAAAGGCTCTGACACCTTTAAAGAAATTGTTTGATTTAAAAATTGTGAAATGTCCTTTTCAGGTAAAAAGATAAGTTAGATTCCAAAAGAACCACGATTCCCATTCCTGGAGAAATAAAAATGCAAATATAATAGAACATAAGGCTGATTTTTAATATAAAAATACTTTATATAACTGTAATTTAACTTTGCAAAACTCAGCAATATGCACCTTTCTTGATGCAGAAAACTCTTGCATTTTTTGTTCTATTTCAGTAAACTGAGACTCTCAAATAACTTTTTTGATTCCAAAAACGTTGGTTTAATTTTTTTCTCGGTCTGACTCTCTATCTGCAGAGAGGGAGAATAAGGCTTTATTGTGACAGATTAGTATGGTGAATACTTTTGTAAAATAATAAAAATAAACATGTCAGCTTGTCATTAAAAGAAATAGGTTGTCACTCTTTGTTTATTAGTGCTGCCTACAACCCAGGGTTACCTACTGTTTATAAATATGTTTGCTAGATAACTTGATTTCCTGGATTTTTTTGAGTTTTTTTTTTTTTTTTTTTCCAAAAAAAAAAAAAGGAACAAATTGTCCATTTATAATGTCTGTTAGGTTAAAAAATTTGCTTTTGTATTGATTTCCTTAAAATCTTGCATAATAGAAGGGAAGCTTCTCTAGTTCTGTTTTATCATGATATTGTTTATGAGATCAGTAAGAAGAATGCATGGTAATAGCAGACGTGTCTAACAAACATCTTAGCAGAGCTAGGAAGATATCTTTAAGTCTAAGTGAGCATGTATAAAAAATAAATGCATTAACAAAAATGAGCTCACAAGAGCTATGGAATTGCTGGATACACTGTAGACTTCTATTGAAGCCTAATACAAATGTGTCTATTACAACCTACACCTTACAGTGACACTGGTCCCTTTGTTCCTAAATACAGCCTTGTGTAAAGATGGAACACTGTAATTAGGGGAAATAACCAAAGTAAATTACTATTTACAACAAATTGAAGTAATATAGGGCTTATTTTTCAAAATGTGCCCGACTCAGATGACTTCATTTAATCATGCTTTCAAATATTTCTGTCACAGGAGTCTATAGGCCTGATCTATTAGGAAGAGAGATGTTTTGAGAGCTTACTCCCTGCCTTTGCTCATGGCAGGGAACTAGGAAAAAGTTAATGAACTTGGAGCATCCATTAAAATTATCACTTTCTCCTAAACATGGCCAAGCAAGCAAGATACCTTATCCAATTTCCCGAGCTTAGACAAAGGGAGGAAAGCGAACAAGCTCCTGCAATAAAAGTAGTGAAAGGTGTTTATTTTTGGATGCCGTGTCCCATCCCTGGGACTCTTTCCCTGATGAGATCACTGTGTGAAAAGGCACAGTGCAGCTCTCAGGCTGCGTTCGGACCTTCTTGTGCGCGAGAAGAAGGTACATTTTGATGCCTCAGTGACCAGATCTCCTTCCAAGTAGTTTGCTAAATTCCCACTGGCTAGGAAGAGCAAAGCTGGAAGTGCACTAGATGGAAACCAGAGGCCACGATAATTGTACCAAAGCCTGCTGAGATTTTCCTAACTGCTTCCAGTAAAAGAAAAGAGTCCCCTAGTAACAGTGGTAAGTCCCACAAGAAGGAACAGTACACTATGTTCACTCATATATGAATAACACTTATTTTATCACATGAAGTTATAGATCCAGGTGCCCTAATGGAAAGAGGGATTAAACAAATACATCTCTTGGTAAAAAATTGCCATTTTTTCCAAAAAAATGACTTAACATGCATATTTTGTGATTAGAATCAAGCAGATTCATTTTGTTTTGTATCATAACATAGACATGATTTTGTGAAGCCCAAGTCCCTTGTTTGCACAAACTGGAAAAAGGAAAAAGCAGTTTAAAGGACAAAGCAATTGACCATTAAAGGTATGAGATTACATTGTTGTGACAGACCATTCTCAGGGTCAAAACTGACAGACCAGATTCTCCACCTTCTGTATACTTCTTCATACTTCTTTAACTATTCCACGGTCATTTAAAATAATGGCCAGAAGATGATTAATCCCAATGATTTTTGTAAAGTTAAAGCTTTCTGATATTTTTACAGTTTTTATTTTTAAAGGCTTTATAGTATTCTGCTATTCAAAAGAAAATAATAACCCAGTTCTTCTGTGGGGGGGAATAATCTGAAAGCCCAGAAGCTTAAAAATAAAATGCTATATGATGTGAGGGGAAGGTAGGCTTTGAGGTTAGGGATCAGTGCAAATCGCTGGTTAACCAGGAAGTACCACAAGAATCAATCTTCTCTTTGCTAACAAAAGGCCAGAGTTTGAGACCACTGAATGCTAGAAATTGGGTATTAATGCACTTACTTACAGTGTTGCTCTAAGATGAAGACTTAAAAAATGTATCTTCAAAATGCCTTGCAAAGTCTCAGGCAGTCATTGCAGCTGATTCTGTACATGCACAATGAAAAAAAAGTTGGAGAAGATAGAAAATACACCATCCTGTCTAATATCATAACCCTACAAGTGTTTCTAAGTGAAGCAAAAGCAAAAGCAAAAACAGTAATGATATATATTCTGAGGCAAGAATCTACCACTGGATCCAACCAAAGCATCATTCATTACAACATTTTGGAATATATGCAGCTGCTTGAGGAAAACCGTCTAAAGCATGTACACAGAAGGAACATTACGAGTAAATGCGTTGAGTCAGACTCTGGGGCTGACAAGTAACCCAGAATAGACACAGTGTATAGTCTGGCATACACAGTGAGGCTTCCCATGAATATCTCTGAGCACCTGAAGAGACCTGGGTTCTGCTTGGAAACAGAAGCATTCAGCAGTCATCAGTTTGATTCCATTGAATTTGCCCAGTCACTTTTTTAAACAGTCTCAAATGATCCTTTCTGCTTTTACACCAAAATCCTTATTGCATTTTTTTGCATGCAGTATCCCACAATTACTATCTCCCATACATTCCAGTTTTGTCTTCCATTGCTAAAAACCAAAATAAAGCTTTCTTTAAGATCTGTGGTTTCAGTTACCCTGTGAATGGCTGGTGTGGAGGAACCCACAGTGTTGCACCACTAGAAGTAAGTTAGGGTTACTCACAGCCAGGGAGGGAGGCACCAGTAAGCTTAGCTGATACTGGAGCAGCCTGGAGGCTTTAGCCTCCTCGTGATTACCCTGTGGGAAGATTTTTAGTTCACTGAGTAGGGGCACATGCCTTTCGGGTAATGCATTTTGGAAATATGTGTTACAAATACATATATGGTGGAAATGTGGTGTCTTATCGGAGTTCAATGTGGGACTGGAAGAGACTCTTGGTTGACTGCAGAGCTGAACTCTCAGTGCTGGAAAGCACCAGATGAAGAGGAATTAAATGGTGCTACACATAGTGGCAAAGCAGGTGGAGATGGAGTGCCAAAAGACTGGATGAGCTCAGAAATTGAAGATGCCGTTAGCTACATACAGAAAAAAATGCCATATCTGAAACACATCTAGTTCTTCTTTTTCTCCAAACATGAAACAATACATTTTGACCTCTCTTATCTACTTTAATAAAGACATTTACTTTGAATCAAAAATATACCTTGGCAGGAAGAGTTAATCTAAAAACTAAAAGCAAACTTTTAATGTTTTTCCTGTCTTTCGGCTCCCTGAAAGAAAGTTAAGGTGCTATCAAAATTCTAGATTAAAAAAAAAAAAAAAAAAAAAAAAGACTAGTCATTTATTTTCAGAGCAATGTTTCTGGCGCAGGGAGAAGTCATTCTGGAAGGCTTCCAGGATCCAAGATCTCTAACTACTGGCACAGTTCTCTAGTCAGTACATCTTTTAATATTCTCTTCTTGAAGAAGTCACTTAAAATACAATATATGAAAACAGTAAATGAAATACAATACTGAGGGAGAAGGGAAATTTGTAAGGTATAATAACGTTAGACATTTTAGCTTTGACTTTGCTTCCTAACCTTTCACTGATCTAAATCTCTTTTTCTTAGATAACTTTATCTTTCTATATTTTTCTATTCAGAAAAAATTAACCCTGAAACTAAGCTTAAAAAAAGGCCTTTGCTACTAAGATTTAAAATCAAATGCACTGATCATAAGAGCATTTTTTTGCTGCTTTACAGATCCACTGAAAAGCTTTTTTAAAGCTTTATCATGTCTGTTTGCATATCTAAACATTCTTAAAGTCAGTATGCTAACAGGACACAGCCACTATTCAGCAGGAGATGGATGGAGCTTTGAAGTTGGAAGAGAAGAACACTGCGTTTTCAAATAGATTCTAACAATAGAAACTACAGGTACCAGGAACAAGATACTGGGGTAGGGAACTACAACTCAATATTGAACTGATTGAAATGGAACATTACAGGCTTGTCCCTCAAAATTAGATTTTGCAAAGTGACTGAAAACAGATATTTCTTTTACTCTACTTCCACCAAAAAAAAAATGTATTTTTTTCTTTTGTTACAAAATGAAATGCTTCCCGTTTAATATGGTGATATTACAGATTCTTCATTTTCTGCCAGGAAAGCATTTCTGTAGAAAACTCCTTTTCTCCTCTTATCTGTATTACTGTAGTAAAATTCAGCAGAAAACAAGCTCAGAAAAACTCTGTCTAATCTCTCTGCAGGGGAAAACACTAGTTGACTACCACCCTATGCTGGAAAATATTAAAAAATACATTTTCATAAAACAAGCAATAATACATGCTATTGAGCTATTGTTATTGTTTTGAGGAAACACTGGCCTTTTTTCAATTTAAAATGTAAGCTTAAAAGCATGTTTTGATATTTCAGCATGGAAAGCATTTAATCAGTAGCGTAAACCAGTGCTCACAATGCTCTTATCTAAACAAAACAGTAATCTTAACGTCACATTTTGCTTTTCTACAGAGTGGAAGACAACCGAAGAACAGAGACTCTGGCAGTGAGTGTCTGTAAAAAAGGAAAAAAAGAAAAGGAAAAAAGAAAAAAGTCAGTGCAAAATGCTGAGAGAGAAAAAGAGAGAACACACACTGAGAAAATACAGTAGCAGGAATTCGCTATTAGCAATTCGTTTTGTAATAAGCCAATTGCAACTGGACACCTCTGTGATAAGATGACTGAATGAGAGGTACAAAAGTCAGGAAAAGCCAGATGGAAGCACGAGAGGGGTGTTGCTGTAGTGATGACAGGGGACAAAAAAAGGAAACTGGTAATGATTGGAGGTCCAGGATAAGGTATGGGCAGCGATGGAGTGATGGGATGGATGTTGAGAAACGAAACAGAAAAACAAAGTGAGCATGTGGGAAAAAGGAAAAGTAATAAATTGACATTAAAAAAAAAAGAGAAAAAAAATCCAAAGGACCCAGGAATGATGGTTACACTTGTAGTTACAGGAAAGATTTGAGAGGGAAGAAAGAACAACTGCAATTTTGAGCAGCAGTAGAAATGGAGCAATAGCAGCCCCTTTCTGGGAGACTCCTGCACAAGGAGGAAATTTCATGTCACCACCACATTCAAGCTGGCAAGACTGTTGCACTATGTGTCATTAAAGGAGACAGTAAAATAATTCAGCTTTAGCTGGTTGATATTATTCACCAGCCCAAGATCTTTGCAATAACAACATCCACCATTAACTGGCATGATTGTTATAGGAATTGGCTGATAAATTAGTATGCAGGAATTCCAGAGCGAAGGAAAAGTAAAGTAAAATAAAATAAAATAAAATAAAATAAAATAAAATAAAATAAAATAAAATAAAATGCTAAAGTGTTACTTCACTCTGACTATCCAGGGCCTCTCAACTTTGCAAGGAGTGAAAAATGTATGCTATCATTTCTACACCCTGAAAGTACAAGGGTCTTATAAGGAAATGCAAATGAACAGTCTTGCACCCTAAAAGTACTGGGCACACTCAACCTAACTCCTCAGCTGAGAGGACTCACCTTAGCCTGGCATCCCAGGCTAAGGGGAGTGAAGGGATGCTCAGGTCACGGTACAGCTAGAGGAGCTATTCAGATATTGTTCCTGATCCCTGCTCAACTCATGCTAGACTGTCTTTTACACCTTTAGGGAACGGGTATGTAACTGTGCTATGGTCATTCTTACAAAGCCCTTTTTCCAAAATCTTCAGGCAGGATCTATAAGAGCATCTGCTTTTTTTGCATGGTCAGTATTATGGATCTCAGTCCCTAATGGGTGTTTGCAAGCTTGTCCGGTTTGGCATAGTTTCAGTCTTTAATGAAGGGAGACCACCCTGCCTCCACAGGATTTTTCACCTCCCTATCTTCCTGCTGGGGACAGTACCCGTTCTTCCCCTTATCAAGTCTTTGCCACACTGTCAGAGTGCAGTGTCATCATTAACTCTTTACTTGCCCATCTAAGACCTGAGAGATAAGTCCAGAGAAGAAGCACATGGTAAATGAACTCCACATCTGCACCCTCTCCTCCTCCCATCCTGCCAGCTGGACTACCCACACCTAACTGCCAGGTGAAATATGTCGCACCAGCCCTTCTAGGGGTGCCTCTTTTTGAAAGAAACCCACGAATGCATTGAGACTCTTGATACAATGTCATTTTGCTCAAAGCTTGTGGCTTAGATGCAACAGAGCCTTGGAGGAAAATGAAAGCAAGACATGAACATGAATTATTAATGTTTCTGCATTATTGTACTTTTAAAGCAGAACTCAGGGAGCTGAAAGGAAGAGAAGGTCCTTACAATGATAAAATTTGGGAGCCAGATGCATCCTTCAGATGAGATAAGGTGTGGAGGTGGCATTTTGTTATCCCTCCTACAGATTAAAAAACAACAACAATCACATATCCCGATCAAAAGTATAAATGTGAAAATAAAGTGTTATGGAACTGAAGACTACAAATCAAATTATCATACCATCAGAAGCAAGACAAAATCTTCTTGTGTCTGAAGCATTTTGTTTTGTGACAATCCATACTAGCAAAGAGCTGCTTTTTTCAGATTGTGATTTTATTTTCCTGTGCATTTATGGATAGTCTTAAATGCCCAACTGTCTTGCCAACCATGTTAACAGTGGAGTTCAGCCAGTCATTTTGAACACTGTTTTAAAGCATAGGCAATGCTGTCTACTTCCTTATGTACCCATCTATCATATACAGTACCCAGATACCATCATGGAATAACATGCTATTTCAACTGGTATAAGACTTGCAGACCATGAGCCAGAAATGGGTTATCACATACAAATAAGTATGTGATACTTATAAGTATCTTATTTATTTATATAAGTATCTTTTTATTATTACTTATAAGATACTTATGCACTACTTACTTAAGTATTATGTGATAATAATTATCATATACATAAATAAGATGACTTGAAAAAGTAAGACATTGGACAAGTTTGCTTGCCTGCCTGCCATTTAGCACATTAAACATAGTCTGTGAAAAGGAAATGTGCCCTTTTTTCAGAGAATTTCTGTGGCAGTAACTTCTTCTGCATCATCACATAGCAACCTTTTTATGTAAGGAAAACAACAAAAACAATGCAATTTATAGTATGTGTTTCTACGCTAACTAACAATACAATCAATAACTAGCAATAGAAATTCTCCTCTATGTCAAGGAACATTTTACAATCTCAGCTCCATCAACTGACATTACTAAGAAATACCTGCCATGGTTTCCTTCACAAGACAAACACAATCCTTCAGAAGCAATATTGCAGTTACAAATTCTTTGTGTTTTTTACAGTCTTGTTGTAATCTTTATTTTTTTTCACATTTTATTTCCCAGGTTATAAACATATGCTTGTCCAATCCTGTGGCATATCTACAAAACTTTACTGAACATTTGAGTTTCCCTCCCTGCTGACCCATCCCAGTCCAAGCACTTATTAATGAAGTCTTCATAGTGCCTGTAGATAGATATGTTCAAATCCCTCTGAAAGTGTTCAGTAAATCTAAATCCTCTCTAGACACTTGGGTCTAGCATCAAAACCCCTAAGCAAGACCTTTCAGATGGTTAAAAAATCAAAGCTCTGTTGACATTACAACGAATACCAGGTATTCCTGCCTAAAATGGGCTGGCCTCAGGCAATCTGTGACCGGACAACATAGCATCTCATATAGATGAGTCTGGAGTTGCTACAGGAAATAAGCAAGGGGGCACGTGATCCCCAGACAGGTCAGATAATGCATTTCTTTTAAAACAATCTGCCTATAGTTTCCTTGTCAGTTCAAATACAGTTTATATAACCAAAGGTCTGGAAGGTACCTCAAGAGGTCATCTTGTCCACTCTCATTCCCTAAAACAAAATCAATTATATTTATTTCATTTCTGACAGATAGTGTCCAGGCTCTGGCATTTTCAGCATTGAAGAACTTTACATATAACCTTAACCAATGTATTCCTTTGTCTTTACCACGAGGAAGCTTTCCTTAACATTCATCATATATCGTCCTCCCTGAATTTTAAACCCACCTTCTTTTAAACCCCCCAATCCTTTATGAATTATCCCATAACTTCTTTAGTCTTTACAAAAACCTTTTGTATAAAGCCTGTTGCCCTCCCTTTCTCCATCTGTCTTCCCTGCAAAACACCATCAGGGAAAATACTGAAGAAAATTTTAGAATCTCAAACCAATACTCACAAGCTAGAAGTGTTAACTTGATTGCTTACTGTCACAGTCACTACTGATACACACAAACCAAATGGATTTAAGAGTCTGGAAAAACATATTTTATATATATGTCCTCGTAATACACAAACCTGATATCAAATGCCACTTCCCAAGTCAGAAACCTGGTACAAGGTGTCACAGTCAGGAGCACCAAAGGCCAAGAGCCCTTCTGTGACACTGAACCTTGGGGCTGGGCTTACAGAAGTACTCATGTTCCTCAGTGTGCTAATACTTCTCTGGCTCTTATTCCCCCTGTTTGATGAACCTCTAGGTCTTTATACATGGGAAAGCTTTTTTTTTTTCTTATATGTTTGTAGGCAAAATGCCTATTCACATAATAACATTTTTTTCTGACATTAAGAGCGGGGGTCAGATTTGGCATACACGCAAAATGTTTAACTAACTGCTTTGCTGGTGGAACTAAGTCTAAACCCATACTAAGAAGTTCAAGCAACTAATTTCCAAGTAATAAGTGATTGTTGAGATCACATGGAATTGTTGTAGGCATCCTTTAATACAGTGAGAAGAACATATGAAAATAGTCCTAGGAGGAAAAGCACAACAGAAAATGAACAAATTGAAAGGAAATTGGAGTTCTGTTCAGTTTTTCTGGGGTGCTTTTGATTTTGAACCAAAACCAAAATCAGAGTATACAGATTCCAAAGCCACAACCAAATACAAAAGACTGACTTTTTGTCAGCATTTACTGTTAATACTGTTACCAATGTTGGCATCATTTTTCTTGGTGCAACTTAATAGCAATAACAAGTGATTTTACCTGTTTCTGCAACTTATATCCTTTTTGTTCTGTGACTAGCTCCAAAAAAAATAGAAAAGTTGATTCCTCCAATAAACTCTGTGCTATCACCAAAAAAAAAAAAAGAAAGAAAAAAAAGAAAAAAGCTTACAAGTAAGCATAAATAGGTACATCTATTTTTATACATATATCAGGGACTTCTGATGAGTTACAGAGTCGGTAAAAATTTAAAGAACAAAGCTCTCACGTTATTTAAACATATCCATTAGTCATTAATTATATCCATGATGTTGTTGTTGCTGTAAGAGAAATGCTGGGAAAGCAACAACAAATAAGTCACTAATAATTAGACCTTAATAAGCATGACAATACATCTATTCAAGGAAATGACCACTTACCTACGGGTAATTAGCAAGAAAATCATATATTAGTGTCTGTACATATGCACATAGCATTTCAGAGATGAACAGTGATTCCTGCAAAAAAAGGAAAATTCCTTATTATTTGTCTCCTGCCCAGTTATACCTACAATTTTCCTGAAAATAAACTTCCCTCAGCTTGTTCCAAATATGTTAGAAAGTGAATGTCACAATGGGAGAATCAATAGCAATTATTACCATTGAACAAAGGTATCCTCTACAGCCTTTCTTTTGGGACTTCTTGATGTATGCCTATTCACCCTTCTAACAAAAAACAAATCTTATATATTTGATAAAATGGTGGATTTGCTGATGTTTTAGAAAACAGAGTGATTACCTGCAAGAAACACTAACAGTTGTTGCTGATCTTTTCTAGATTTATTTAATAGCGTTCTCCTAATGCAAGTGCTTGTCCATACTCAGTCTGACAAGCAGAATAAGGAGCTGCTTTGATTGAATTCCCTCTTTTAATCCATACAGTTTGGTGAGACAGAAAAGGCATGCTTCAAGTGGAGTTTGTTCTCTTTTCCCACACTGAGCACCAGTGAGCATTCCAGTTCATGTCTTTTGTGGTTTTACATTTTCAAGTCGTCCTACAAGATTTTTCTTGAAAAACATCTTTGTACGTGCTGAATATCCTCATGAACTTAAGTGAGTTTTTTTCAGGATAAAAACAGAATGAAGTATTAGATAGTTGTCAGTGAAGAAGCAGAATAGAGTAAGCAAATAAACGTAAACCTGAAATGTCGATATGTATAAATATATTAGAATGAATGTCCTTCCCAAACTTCTAAGGCCTCTGGTAATAGCCATATCAACAACAGAGTCAAAATACTGCCCTCCTTTTCAGACAGTGGGAAGATTTCAGAAGAAACAGGAAAAAAATTAAAAGCAAATCAAGCAAAAAGTCCATTTCCCTATCAGGGGAGACTTTGTTTCCCAGTACCTTCTCACATTTTTTTCAAAAAGGAAACTATTTTGAATCAAACTAGCATTGAGTTTTTGAAATACTTTAGGGGTGATTTTTTCTTTAGGGCAGCTTGCATGTTCAATTTCAGCTTCCCCAAAGCTTTAAGGAGCATATTCTTCCTCTTGCATTGGCCTCATAATCATTTACTGTCTGTTAATCTATCAGCCATGATTTGATATTAACTTCATGAACACTGTGGAAAATGTTGTACTGTGCTGAACACAGTGTCTGTCCCTGCAGAACCCCATGAAAAACACCTGCATTTGCTGATGACTCTCCATTGACAACTACCTGTGTTACCTGTCAACTAGCCAGATTTTAATCTATTTAACTTGTGTTTTATTGACATGGTATAATGCTATTTTTTTAAATCAGAGTAGAATGTTGTACAAAATCAAATGCTTTTTAAATGTCTCAGAGTATCACATCTACTCTTTTACCATATCAGACAAATTTATCATCATCAAAGGAGGAATGCAAACATGTTTACCAAATATCTTTTTTCCATGTAATCACACTGAACAGTATTAATTCTAGTCTTATCTTTTTGGTTCTTTATGAAGTGGATCTTTCTCTGGGTGTTCTTTTAATCAACCGTGGCATAAAAGCCAGCCTACCATTTCCTAGGCCCACTTCACATGCTCTTTTAGAGTCTTAGTGCAACATGAACAGTACTCATTTGTCCTGGAGTCTACCCCAGTATTTTAAAATGCATTAAAATGACCAAACCTGGGGCACAGAATTCCTTAACTTGCTCTTTCTGAACACTTGAATGCAGTGTCTGAGTATCTGATGGGGTTATCTTATTTGTATCCTTGGCAAAAGATCTTTATCCTTCTTGGTTACAGATCATAACATAAGTCACAGTGCATCACTTTTTATACTCTGGTCTATCAAAGTACCCAAGCTAGATTTCATAACAAAATTGATTTAGCCTAACAAATTGCAAGCAATAATTATAATAAATGTCTGAACTGCTTCTACAGATAAGGTTATCTTCTGTGAAAACTTTTGAGGAAAATAGGCCACATTCTCAGTAACATATTTCATAGATCTAGTGCACAAAGGAACAAAGCTAAATGGTTGATTACAGGATTCCTTTTCCCCTGACTGATGAAGGGAAGTAGAGCAACATCAGTCAATCTGTTCCTATCATAAATTAAGATTTTTTTAATATAGAAAATAAATTCAACTAAACAATGCTAACTTGCAGAATACTTCTCTTTGCTACAGTCTATGTCTGTTTTACATACTTCACATTCTGATTCTTGCAGAAGATCTTGTTCGTCTAAGTTTGACTTCAACATCAGGAGCAGACTAGCAGAAGTAGAGAAAGCTACTCTTGATGGCAAAGTTAAATATGTCTACAATACTTTGCAGGACCAGAACTAGTGCCAGTGTTGTTAGTATATGACTTAGTCTTTACTCACAAAGCAAGACGAGAAAGGATAAAAAATATTTTTCTTTCGTAATATGAATTAAAAATGAAATTTACTAAATAACTACCAGACTAATTGTTTGATGCCACTGATCAAGTTTTTAATGACCTCTTAATTGACTCTCTTCCATTCAGTTTTGGCAATTTTATAAATGAAAATGGCTTCAACATGGAAAACAGATTTTCTGAAAACATTTGAATGATGCTTTTGATTTTTAAACAAATAATTTCTGTGAATAATAATTATTCCTCAGACTGGACTCAAAATTTATGGTGCCTTTAAAAGGGTCATGGATTGAAAAACCTTGGGACTCCATTTGAAGAGTACCCAACTCACTCTAGCAACAACTGGGGTAAGAATGTTGAAATCCAATGATGATATATGCTGAGTATGAGTAATAAATTACTATTAATGATCCATTATAGTAGCTGATATTTTCCATTTAAAATTCTTGTCATACATCATACATGGGTTTCTTTGTATTTGAAAACTGGACCCATTTCTAGCCTTTTATGTAATAGGAAAAGAACCATCAGCGACAGTATTTGGCAATAGGTAGTAGAATACCTCTGTCTGATTCCTTAAGGTTTCAAAGGAGTTTTTTTCTAAAGAAGGTGTGGCTTTCAAAAAGGTCAGTGTTTTAGTAGATTTAGTAGATTCAAAAGTACCATTTTGAAACTGAAGTGAGATTTTAAATATACAGGCATAGTATACAAGATGAATTCCCAACCAATTTCAGAGTTTCATCAGTTCTAGAGAAAGAATATTATTTACATCAAAAACATTAATACAGATGTCCCTTTTAAAGAACTAGAATAATAGCCAAATTTGTTTTGTTGGGTGCCTTTTTTTTTTCAATAAACTATTCAAGTGTACTTTTTAAAAGTCAGAATGGTCAATTTAAAAGCATTCTTTTCACCTTGTGAACAAGAAAATATGCGATGAGTAGGATACAAAATTAGCTTAGGTACTCTTGTAGCCATTCAAGTGTCTTTGTTACTGGTTTTGCAGAACTGCCATGTATGGAACACTTGGGGTCCAAAGCGAGAGCCTCAAAGCTTTGACAAAGAACTACCCAGCTGATCTATGAGGTTATAAAAGTCACCCAGTTTCTATAATCTCCTATTTATATAATTGTTATTATCAGGAAAATGACTTATGTTTTGATATTAAATTTAAAATTGTGGATATCTTAAAGCAAATATATCTCTTTTCTCTTTCTCATAGAAAAAAAAAAGTAGAAACATTGTAAAACTTATTTAGGTTCCTTGGATTTAATTTTTTCTGATTTCATGGGGGAGGGAGAATTCCACTAGTACTGGTAATTGCATAAATGCCACAGAATAAAAGAAGGAATGGATGAATAAAATAATTCAAGCAGTGACGTTTACTATCTGTACCAGATTAGCTTGCTGCAAATCTAATTTGCATGAGATAGATAATATTAAACATAGGAGAAAATGTAACTAATGCCCAGAACTGCTTATAGATATATAGTTCAGATACCACTAAAAGAGTGTGAATAAGGGAAAGTAAGTAAATTATTATTAAAGGGCTTTATATTAAAAAGACATTTTGAAGATGTTACTTTTCATCTTCACATAATTTCTTTTTCTCCTGTCTTAGATTACTTTTACAATGTGGAAGCGTGCCTCTTCTAGGAGATGGCATAAACAGTTTGTGGAGGTGTATTTTGATCCATTGTAAAGTTTTATACATTTTAGTAGAAATTAAAGTGATATTATGAATAATCTTCATAGCAGTGAAATCTCACACCTGTAACAGATCAGCCAAAGTGTACCTCTGATGCACTTACAAGATTATTTATTCATCATGCCTCTATTGAATACAATAAAAAATAAGGTGCATTATGTTAGAAAGCATTTTATTGTCTTCTTCTGTATCTCATTTTATGCCTAAACTAGTAAATGGACTTCTTTCTAATGACATAGCCGTGTTATTATCAAAGTGCATATTGTACTGCCCAAGATGAAAGCAGCATGTTTGGAAATCCAATTACAAATTCTTTCAATCAAAAATACTGTGAATGCATTTGAATATTTTTTGACCTAAAAGAATTAAAACTGCAGGTATGCTGTGTATTTAACATGTAGCTGCCTGTTTTAACTTTCCATTTCTTTTTAGATTCACCTGAAAAAAATCAGCTAAGTCAAATTCAAATAATTCTGGCAGGTCTGAACACAACATTACTTTTCCACAATAAGAAGACTACTCACATTTTACATATGGTGCCCATGAATAAAACACCTGAGACCTGCTCAACCCAGAATTTGAAATTTATCTGTCATTGTTAGGAACTGTGATCTTGTATTGTAAAAAACAAAGAAGAAAATGAAGGAAATAAGACAGGAAAAAGGAAATTTGCTTTTCTTCAAATGCCCTCTTGCCCCTCCCCCACTGAAAGAAAGAAAAAAAAAGATGAACATCTATTTTAAAAAACAAATGTGTAAAATAATAATTTAGACACATCAAGTTTCATCTTTAAGTGGCTGTCATGTTCAGTCTTACAGAAAAAAAAAATACAATCTTTCACCTACCAGCCCTGCCAAATTCAACCTAATGTGGATGAGCAGGTCACATTCTTCATCTTTCTTCCTGAACATAACGCTCTAACTAGTTGCATATTTTTCAGCTGCCCATTTTGTTTTCTATTTAGATTCTTACTAATGCCTTTGAATCAATTGCTTTTTGAAGAAATTGCACATTGAAAGAGAAGAAGACCTATGAGTTGGTCCTGAAGATAGCAGCTAGCAGACTGTCAGCTTCTTTTTCCTTTTATACTCAAACTAATAAAAATATGTGGTTTTAGGGCAGTATTCACATGATGCATTTTTATGTCATTTTTAAAGGACAAGATCTGAGTCCCTAGACATGCCTGTTTTTCTCCTTTAACTGTAAGAGGATTCAAAGGTGACTAGCTCTGATGTCTATATTTGATCAGGCAAACAGCACCCGATTTGCCACTGATGACATTCGAGCCGGATGAGTCACGCAAAAACAAACACTGTAGGATTTAAAAAGAAAAAGACTAATGAAGAGGATCTTAGAAAACAAGCACAAGAAGTAATAAAGATCATTAGCTATAACATGAAGCAGGCAGAACCCAGAGGGAAGGAATTTTGCAGAACTGTTTTGCAGAATATGCTGAGATTTTCAAAGACTCACCAGTGATGCTGCCCGAGAGAGGCTCCTGAGAAAATTACTTGTTGCTGTTATATGTCTGTTTAAGAGAAGGTCCCATCCTAAGGCCGTCACATGAGGAGGATGTAGGAGAACCCACAAAGGAGAGAGATACAAGCTTCTCTTCCAAAAGGTTTGACGTCTGGAACTTCATTTCCCACATTCTCTGAATGTGCCGGATTTTTAACTCGACTACTGCCTATATGAGGGATATATGAAGTAGCTCTTTTGGCTACCTTTTAAGCAAAAGCATTGCCTTTTTTAAAAATAGGACATGAGTACTTACATTTAGGACAAGTTTCCAGGCTGCAAATCCTTTATGGAATATCTGCCAGTACTTCAGATGGCACAAAGACGTTAGAGGGCCCTCAGCCCACCACATGTTCTGCCTTCTGTATCAGCCTTCTTAAACATCTTTTTCACATACCGTGGACCTTCTTTTAGCTGCTCCCCCTTAGATTCACACCTCTTTTATAATCCTATATTTCTTCTTTTCACTCTGAAAGGAAGATAATGACGTAACCAAGCTATAGGAGCTATTCCTCTCAGTGTAGTTTACCTCAATTTCCTGAACTGTTCTGCACCTCAGACCTTACCTATGTCTTCGCAGTCTTTTCTGATACTGAGTAATCTCGTATAGATTATGTCATCTCCTCACCAGCTCCTCACTACTCACCAGCCTCTTCAGTACATTAACAAATGTGTTAAAACAGGACTGATCACTGAATGAAACCCTGAGGCACTTCTTTGTTAACTTTGTGCTATCATGGAAATTCACTATTTTTACTACTCTGTTTGTTTGTTTTTCCAAACCACGGAATACAGTGTCTGTTAGCAGAACTAGTTTGTTTCTCTAGCAGCTGCCTGTAAGGAATCTGAAATGCTAAAGGAGGAATACCTGCAGCTGTAAAAGCCAAACACACCAGAATCTGAAAATTCATAGGAAATGAGAAATCACATATATCTGTACTTGTTCTCCTCAAGAGCAATATCTTGAATCATTTCTTCTCCTTTATTTAGACCCAGTAGGTGCAAAGCAACTAGAAATTCTAGACAACTAGTATTGGATCAATGTAAATAAGAGCAGTTAGAACACAACTCTGTTGAGAGGCTTCTCTCAATTTCTGCTTTCTTCTAATATAAAAACCACATGGTTGTGGTAAAGGTTCTTTAGATGGGCCATTTGCTTTCTGAACTTCTCTACCTGCTAAAGTGTCCCATTGAACACTGCTGCACTCGGCACAATAACAAGGTTTGAGCTATTCTTTAAGGAGCAAAATGAGCAATAATGTAATGTATTACCATCGTCTTCCCGTGGAACAAGAACAGTGTCAATACATTCTCCATTTCATCCAGTTCTAGCTGCCCTATCTGAGAAAAGACTAGCAGAAGAAAATCCTTGACAAATATAATTACATGTTGAAAATAAATCTCACCTTCTTGAACAGTCTTGAACATGAAGACCGTCATAAAATCCCTACTATGCTGAGGGCAATGATGTCAGTGTCAAGGATTTCATTCCAATTCTGTTTGCAAATTATTTTTTTCAAGTACCTCACATATACAACATAAGTTCACTTTTGAGATGATATTTGACTGTGATGTCGTTCTGCATTTGGGAGACACAGGATTAAGTATTTCTACTATTTTTCAGTATTAGAGCTACAAAACCAGTGAAGTAGCATTGGCTCCACTAGAGAGAGCTCTTGTGCTAACATAATTATATTAATAAACATAATTACTTATTTGAAATCACTGGAACTATCTACGGAGTTAGATGTATTATACACATAGACGAAGAATTGGCAGGATCTGCCAATGTGATGTTAGACAATCAGCTTTTATATGATATCAAATATAGGCTGCAAATAATTTTTTTGTACTCACCTTTGAAAAGGGTTTAGATAGAATGTTTCCTATTTGCACAAAGAGCTTTTCAAATTATCCTGGCTTTGGAAAAAAAATATATATGGCTTTCAACCAAACTGTGTCCTAGTAGTATTTCTAGCTTTCTTGGCTCACGTTTTGAAGGCCAGTACTCTGCAGAAGTGCAGTTGCTTTACAGTTTTAAGGGGCTATAATGCTACTTTAATCCCCACGAAGACTAAGCGATTAAACAAGGCAATAGTTTTGTTCACTGTGTTGAGGTTGGACCTACGGAGCCACAGGTGCCCACAGAGGTATAGAAGACCTTTATCAATCTGTAACTGCTCTGGGATGCTTTGACAAAAACTGCCAGGAGACACTAAAGCAGGAAATATGGTTACTGGAGAAGGAGCAGAAAGAGATTAGGAAAGTTCTGACCCAGCCCCAGTGGGGTTTAAACTTTAGTTATAATTATTCATCTGCCCTAATCCTACAAAACTGTTTAATAGAGAAGAATGGATGGAGAACTACTGAAGCATGCACGGTAGGTACAGGGAGAACTATTGATTGAGAGAACTAGCTTCCTTTTCTACTCTGCTTCCCTCTGTACTTGCTGTATCTAGTTTTAGGTTAACTCTCAATTTCTGTGCTGCAAATGAACATATTTGTTTTGTTATTTTCTGATGAACTTGTTTAGTACACCAAAACTCCATCTGAGTTTCTCCAGTAAATGCTCAACATTTTGATCAGTAAGAGAGTACTGTTCTATTAAAGCTCTAAATTTCCCGTGCACTTTTTCCCCTCCCCCACCAGCTTCAACTTTGCTTTCCCAATTCATACGTGATGAATATTTTTGAGTTGAAAGGCTGCTTAACCCATTGCATCCTACCTACACTGTAATTTGTTGAGATCCTACTTACCGAAATGAAGACTTTGGGGAGTCATCATATCATAAGCATGTTTTCAAACTTAAACACACAAGTGCTTTGGGTATCTTTCTACCAATCGAATCTACTATGTTCCCCTAATAGGTACAATCAGTGTAAAACAAGCTCCCTTACATTTTTTTTAAACTGACAGTCATTAGAGAATTCTTTGGTGCATCAGCACAAAATACAAATTTATTTGGCTGATTGCATCTGCACATGTCTCCTCTTTTACAAGCAATACATATATACATACAGAATATACATATACAATACCTTTATTTTTTTACAATTTATCATACAAAATTACATTTTTTTTCTGGATCTGTATATGAACTGAAAATAATGACAATAATTTTCATCCATCAAACTATTCAGTAATTCAAAGGTTACTAATTATTTTAGTTTGCTTTGTAATGAATTTTCCAGAAGTAGCCACAGCCACTGTGATTCAATATGCATTTGTATTCTTGAGATTTATATCACAGTGTCCTTCACTTAAATATTTGTTATTATTCTAACGTACAGAGCAGAAAATAATCTCCAAGCTGTTTTTCTTTCAGTGTGGCTACTATGCATTAAACTGCATAATCTTGCTCTTATGTGAAATTGTAAGTAAAGATCTCTATGTAAAAAAAAACCCTGACACTTACTGTAGACGAGTCGTATTAAGACAGTTACCTAATCACAGAAAAACAGGTCATATATAGCATACATAGGCTATGCCCCAGATAGCATACATAGCGAGTATATATGTACAGTTCCTCCTTCACAGAGTTGCTCTATTGACAGGTGTTATACAGACAGAATTCATGGCTTTGTCATTCAATATATGAATTTTTCATCTTAAGATCTTTATTTTAAGTGGTAAGCAAGTTACATTAAACAGTAATACTTTACATAACATAAAGAAGAGCTTCAGATAGAGAGCTATCCAGCATAGAGTCAAATATACAGGCTTATTATCTACTAGGCTAGCCCTTCATTTTATCAGTCCTAAGGAATTGCTCAGCGAACTGCAGAATTAAAACGTACACAGTGATTCAGAGCTTGTAAATGGGATGTACTAATAAATAAGGTGACCAAATAACAAAATGCATCCAAAGGCAACTACTCTTTTTATTTTATACATTCTGAAATTCCTATCTGTTTCAGGTTAATTGGTTCAGTGTTCCATCAAAAATAATTGTATGAAAATGCTCATACAAACCAAGCAGCCCAACAAACCAAGTAGTTGAATAAAATAAGGTTGAGTAGCTAATATTGTTCCAAAACCACTAAAGAAAAATGCTGATACCACATTTGATTGAAGTGACAGGGCTTCACCTCTTTCAGAAGTTGGAACACTGTCATCCTTTATTGAAGATAAAGGCAAAAGCAAAGCACAATGCAGTGTATTAAGAACATGTCAATTCCTTCTGTTTCAAACAATAAAAGAAGTATTGTTTTCAAGCTTGATCTCTTTGCTTTGTTTTTACATTATAAATGATAGTTTATCTTGTTTTCATCATCATTCTAAAGAGTGGTTTTATCAACAGCTGCCAAGACTAGCTGGTTTATGAACAATTGTTACTAGCTGTATGCAAGACGTTTTCCTCGCAATGTATTGTTACATAATGGCTGCTCATAAGGAAACAGACTAAATTATAAAAAAAAAAGTTAATGGATTTCATTGCAAGTCATTTAGATTATAAGTTATATCATACTGTATTTAATTAAATACATTAGATGTATCTGGATGTTTAAAAAATAAGCAAACAAGGCACGATTTTTTTCCAGCTGAGCCTTAAAACTGTAGTAAAACTATTTTTCTACAAAAAAATAGTAGCAGTGGAAGATTATTTGACATAACTACAGCACATACTGAGCTGTGAGGCACACAAATATTCTGATTCTTAAAATATCAGAATATTTTTTAAAGTCAAAATTTTGTGCTTTATATTTATAATGCAAACTAAATACAAAAAGAAGAAAACTGTTGGAAAGATCTGCTGAACAATTTCTATATTTAAACTGTTCATCAAACTGTTAAAAATAAATCTTCATTTCTTTTGAGTATGACTACTCTGAGCACACCGTGTCATCTCTAATGGAAAAGTCAGGTCATTTACTCAGGTATGATGCACTTGCTACTGAAAAAAACATGATGATTTGTCTCTTTTTATTACATATTATTCAGATAATGCTAAATAATTAAGTTATTTAGAATCTAGGAACTTGTGACATTAAGAAAGTAAACAGAGATGATAATAGAAAAAGATCTGCAATACTTTTGCTTAGATTTTTACAATCCCTAAAGATTTCACAAAAGAAGTGAAAAAGTCACAAGTCATTTTCAAAACTGTTAAAGATTCATTTAATTAAATATTGAAATTTTAGCATGTTATTCAAAGAGTATGATAGCAGAAAAAGCAGCATATGATTTAATTACTAATCGAAGTTAATTTTCAACTCAGTTTAGCTGAACTGATTTCATTGTATGTATTTATACTTTGGTAGAATTTGTGATTTAACTGCAGAAAATACCTTGTCCTAAAAATATTAAATAAAAATTGCACCGAAGGAGGATTCACCTCTGTGTGTGTTCAAATCAACATTTAGCTTCAGGTGTTTGCAATGACATCTATATGTGAGCTGGGGAGGGCATTACAGTCCCCCTGGACTGTAGTGGTGACTTTGCCGATACAGCTGGCAGAGTCTAGAGGTCTAAGCTAGGTTTCTATTGCTGTAATCTGCCATGCCACCAGCTGTTGCTCTAGAAGGGCAGAAGCCTCATGCACAACCCGTGCTAGATCTGCTGATGGCACTAGATAAAGATGATGCCCACAGCAACTCCAGTGACACGAGATAACTACACTTAGGCAGCTTCCCAGAGCTCTGTTGATTCTAGCAGTTTAGATGTATCGACATTCGGTTGTCTGAATGTAGAAATGAATCACACCCACAGCTTCAACCAGAACACATACCATAACTATTCTTTAGGAGGCGCAGTTTCCTCTCAAATTCTAGTTATTAATTGCAAATCTTTCAAGATAAAATATTTGCTAGAGTGCTTCACAGCCTAAAATATCTCAATGTTTTTCACTGATGGCCACCGACAGAACTAGAGGAAACGGCCTCAAACTGAAACACAAAAAGTTCCACATGAACTTAAGGAAAACTTTCCTGACAGTGAGGGTGACAGAGCACTGGAACAGGCTGCCCAGAGAGGTTGTGAAGTCTCCTTCTCTGGAGATCTTCAAGACCCACTTGGATGCAGCCCTGT
>JAWLRI010000172.1:58987-77036 GCA_034781795.1 Crypturellus tataupa | reverse complement strand
TTCCTCTCCCAGCTTTTTTTTTTTTTTTTTTTTTTTGTCCTGGAATCATCTTGTTGCTCTGTTGCTCTTTCTTTTATTTTATCATGCCACGTACTGAAGTAGAAAGACAAAAGTAAGCACAGAGGAGAAGAAAATGTAAGAATAATTGCTAATGTCTTTGTAGAAAAATTTAACTGGACACTTCTCACTTGTAGAAACATGAGATTAGTTTTCCATCCTTAACATCATCAAAATGATTGTTCATAGGAAAAAAAAACAGTTGGAAGAATTGTTTAGCAAAGAAAACAAACCTAAACCAATAAGCACTATCAAATACTGTTAAACAAGGCGGGGAGGGGGGAAACAAACAAACTGCTTTCTGGTGTTCATTTGACACTGCAAGTGAGCTCAAGAGTGTTACTGCAGGCACTCTTCAGAGTGGCTTCGTGCACTTCCAGGCTCTATCCGGTATTCAGTGAGCTCCGTACGTTTGATAAGAGACAGGTTTCATCACCAGTGTCACCATATCCTGATGCTCTGAATCAGCCAGGCTCGATCTACCTTTGTACACACTGATGAAATCTATCGAAAAGTATTGATAAAGTAGTCCCAAACACTTTAATAAGATTGATTATTCATTTAAATACTTGTTTTTGTTCCATCAGATTTCACCAGGTTATTAAAATAGAGCTTAGAATCTGTACCAGTAACTGAAGCCAGAGGGGGTTGAGTGTGATGGTCCGTGACCTGAGCAGCATAAAACGCTCCGGGACTTTCCTACCATTATTACCCCTTTGTTAATTTTTTATTATCTGTGCTCAATGTGTATCACACCTGTTTCAGTAACAAAAACATAGCATCATTAGTCCTAATACCTGCACCATGCAAAATGTCCAAATTTCAGGTTGATTCTCTGTTAGCAGTTACATTTTGACATCTGTCATTTAGGCAGTTCTTGTCCTTAGTCCTCAGTTCTTAGTCCTGAATGGTACATATATCAGTGGGTTCTTTGTTTGCTTGTTTGTTTATTAGAGTTTTGGAATATAAGGTGTCTCATGGCTCAGTTTGAATCACAGGTTTTGTGCTGCCTTCTTGTTGCCTTGGTCGTGCACACCAAACACAAAATGGAGAGTTTCTGGGATTTTTTTTGTTTGGCACGCAAAACCCAGAAGCAGGTGGGTGGCTAGGCTACTCTAACCTGTTCTGATACGCGGTATGATAGGAAGCATGCCAGCTCTTCCTTCCCCGGGTCTCCGGCACTATTTCAACAGGCCTTGCAGTCTATGTCACCTCCAGGGGAGGAGTCACCTCAGGCACCAGCATGGATGAGAGGTTCACCTGCTGGAAAGCAGCTCCGCAGAGAGGGATTTGGGGGACCTGGTTGACAACAAGTTAACCATGAGTCAGTCCTGTGCCCTCATGACCAAAAAGGGCAATTGGATCCTGGCCTGCCTCAGGATGAGTTTACCAGCAGGTCGAGGGAGGTGATCCTGCCCCTCTACTCAGCCCTGGTGAGGCCGCACCTGGATTACTGGGTGCAGTTCTGGGCTCCCCAGTACAAGAGAGACGTGGAGCTTCTAGAGAGGGTCCACTGTAGAGCCACAAAGATGATTAAGGGACTGGAGCATCTATCGTATGAGGAAAGACTAACCGAGCTGGGCCTGTTTAGCCTGGGGAAGATAAGATTGAGAGGGAATCTGATCAACGTATTCAAGTACCTGAGGGGAGGATGTAAAGAAGATGGAGCCAAGCTCTTCTCAGTGGTGACCAGCAACAGGACAAGGAGTAATGGGTATAAATTAAAAGACAGGAAGTTCCATCTCCATGTGAAGAACTTCTTTACTGTGAGGATGACAGAGCCCTGGAACAGGCTGCCCAGCAAGGCTGTGGAGTCTCCCTCTCCGGAGATCTTCAAAACCTGCCTGGATGCCACCCTATGCCATGTGCTCTATGTGTCCCTGCTTGAGCAGTGGAGTTGGACTAGATGATCTCTTAGAGATCCCTTCCAATCTCAACTATCACATGATTCTGTAATAATTTGATTCTGTAATAATGTGCCCTTCTGCACTCACTGTGCATCCTCAGTATCATGCAATTCAAACACAAACTTAGAGGACCACAAAACACTCATTTTCTTGGGCACATGGTGAAGTCATGTTAGTTTTTAAGGATCTTAGCAAGATTTGTAGCGCTTATGACCAAAGAGGGGTCAGGAGGGAAAAAGGGGTTCCCTGGTGGCATGCTTGTGATTCCAGCCTCTGAGGGTGCAGTGAGGCAGCTCCATACTGTGTTTGGGGCCAACCCCTTAGTACTGCTTGAAGAAAGTAAAGAGAAGAAAGGCTAAAAACAGCCCATATCAAGACTTGTGGTGAATGATGGTGCTGTCAGTTGCTACACATGGATTAGTCAAAGATTGAGTATGGTGTGAGCAGCAGGCTGAAGAGCTGTGGTGTGAGGGCGATTGACAGGGGCCGAGGGAGAGGCTGTCTGTTTTAGGGCTTTTGCAAAGGACTCACTTTGGAATCTGCTCAGATATTATGCGGTTGCCCGGTCATATGACACTTTAAAAGATGCTACTTATGAGTAGTATGGACACAAGCTGTCCCTCACCAATTGGCCGGGAGAAGGTGATCGCTGCCATAAAAACAGAATTATATTAAGTGACAACTAGAATAGCAGAGAGTTGGAGTTTATACATGTACTGCCTTTATGACAGTGATCCCCATTCTGCATTGAAAATTAAAGCTTCTGCTGCTAGTGCTGCTCTTGGAAAGATACTCTGTAATTTTATTCCTCTTCCTAATCTCCTCCTAAATCCTCTACTATTTTTTTTCCAGGGCTTTTTTTGCAGTTTAGCCAACATTATCTTTCATCTTAAATAACACTTATCTTCCTATTTGCCCTGTTGTCTAATCCTAGACAACAATCATGGGCTTTCTCAATCTTTGCTTCCTTGGGCTGAGTAGGTCATGTTATTTTACACTTTTATCATAAAGCAGACCTTCTGCTCCCCTAACCACCCTAATAGGTCTTTTATGTAACTTGAATTTGTGAGATAAGGCTTATAAGGAGAGGTAATATATTTTATTAGATCACTGATACAGTTACAAAACAGCTTATCAGCTTCTCTTAATCAGTCTAATCAAAGACACTACGAATGTTGTCCCTCATTCTTTCTTAGAAATTATTGGCTACAATGTACATCTCTCTGAAATATTTTATATAATTCTCTCAAATATTTGTCTATATGATCGCTGAGTATCTCCCTCTCTGTTTTTTGGAAATTCATCTCACTCTAGGTATTTTAGTACTAGTATACCCAAGTTTTTGTCCTGCAAGGAACCACTGGGCTACTTGCTTTCAGTTCTTGGGTGATTTTATTCTTCTTGCACAATTTTTCTATTCCCTCCTTATTAGTTTCCTAATCCTACATTGCTTATTCATTTTATAAAACTCATTCTTTGTGCTAGGTAAGAAAGGACACACCTTTTATTTTCATTAAAATTCCCCTTTTGGCATAACTCTTCCATTTTTGGTGTAAAAGCATTGTGCTTTTATCATTTTCTTACCCACCTTAAGAGTCTTGTGCTAATCCTCGGTTTCTCCAGTTTAAATAACTTCATATATGAAGTGTCACATGTATTATTGAAGTTTAGATGGATGAGATCTACTGTATTTTCCCCTTTTAGAAAATCCAGAGAAATATATTGTAGTTTGACATAATACACCTGCACCATGCCATGTTTCATTTTATTTCATTTTCTATTTATTTTCATGTCATTACTTACCCTTTTTCTCCATGTCAAAAACTTCCTACGCTGGTGAATTTAGCTTACAAGCTTGTAGTAGTTAGTTTCAATGGCTGGTACTTCAATATATTATATAGATACACTTATATATATCCATATACATACAAACATATATATAAAATCGGTATAAAGTCATAAATTATCTAGACCAGCTGTTGTAACACAGTTATCCCTACATATTTACTTTATTTTTTTCTGTCATCAAGGGGTATAAATAAATAAGGCCACTGAAAGGCTGGTTTCTTAGAAACATCAAATAAGAGTGAAGGCTCTTTTACTGTTTTTGTTTTTTGTTGTTGTTGTTTGTTTGTTTGTTCTTTCTTAATCTCCTAAACTTAGAAATATATAAGGGGTCATGCTTTCAAAAAAATGTGTTTTTGAAATGTTAGCCAAAATGTGTCCAATTCAAGGTGAAGAAAAAAGAAGTGTAGTTCCAACATATGCTAGCCGGATTGGCAAAATCTCCGGACTTTCCTTATCCAGTTGTATAAATCATCCTGCTTAATTAGGCATTTTTTAGATACCTCAGGCAATACATCAGAATTTGGATACTGCAATATTTAATAGTAGAAAAGAAATACTGCATAAAGTATTTGATTAAAAAGTTAGAATATCAGTAATGTAGCAAAGACCCAACCTAAGCCCTGTTGGTGTAAAAGTGAAATGAGTCTGAATGTTTTCAACAGGCATTGTGGAAGAGAAAGCAAAGGTGAACACCCTCTGCAGAGTCGGGTGCTGCCAGAGATCCTGCCCCAAAGTGGCTGGGAGCTGTAAAATCTGCCAGTGATTCATGCCTGCACAAAACAGCTCATCTAAGAGAGAGGGAGAACCTCAAGGCCACCTAAACTGCATTTGTTATACAAATTGGAGGGAAGAGTATTTCCTTTCCTAAAGTCTTCCTATTCTCAGCTCTATCTGGTAGATGATCCTGCCAAAATTATATAAAAAGTAGTCTTATTAATATTTATAGTCTTATAAATATTTTATAAATATACATATATTGCTTTTGTAGGAAATTTAACGCATTCCTCTTAAAAAGACAATTTTTAGTGATATCTTAAGAGTTTTTGTGTTTTTGTTTGTGCACATTAAAGATTTGACCAGAATCACCAATCTTCTTTTTTTTTTAAATAAACCAGCATAAAGTAGAATTTATTTACATAATGCAATGATCCATGAAGGTTACCATAACATCAAGGGACCATATTAACCGCTTGAATGAAATTCATTAGAAATTAACTACCACTTAAATTAATTTTCCCACATTCACAAGGCTGTAATGGTAGAAAAAGGAACCGTCCATCAGCATGTACTGACAGGAGAGCTGTCACTGCTTTTATTTATAGGTGAATACATTAACCCATGCAGCAGCCTTTTCAGACCAAAGCTGGAGCTTCTGCACAAATAAGCTCCTTCAAAAGACTTTTTGTTTAATGAGTAATCCAGCCTCAGTTAAACAACATTGTGTACTGTGTAACACTTTTTATTTTTTTTGCACTGGCTACATAAGGTAACCTTGATTTTTTTTTTTTTTAATAAGAACAGTAGGAAAAAAAGTCCATAAAAATCCAAACTTCACACTGTATGTATTTCACTTTTGAGTGTTAATACTGTTGATTAGGTCTGGTGATAGTGATATTGATTGGTCTATTAGTATTGGCTTAACTTCACAAACATAAAATTTTCTGTTGACTTTTCTACTCTTCTATTTTGTTCCGTGTATGTACAAATGCCCAAATGATAGTCAAAGCCAATTGGACTTGCCCCTGACATGGTCGAGGAATTTTGGGGAAATTTACTGCTGTGCATTGCAGTAATTAATACTGATTTAAACTAAAAAGAGATGGAACTTTGTAGCACCTATTAGACACACATATCTGTCACAAACCTATACAGCCTTAGAAGATGGTGTCTTTATCTATGTAGCTCTTGTAGCTGAAGCAGATTTAAGACTATTTCCTGTGCATTTTACTCAAACATTTTTTTTTTTTTTCATGAATAATTACACCTCGGACCTAAGAGCTGGCACTTATCAACTAATAATGATTTTATTTTCTTTTTTAGAGTAGAAAATCCTGTAAGAAAATGATAGAGTTCTTGGATTTTAAGAAATATCTCACACCTATCCCCATTCATATTACCATAACAAAATTAATCAATTTTATACATTCTTTTCTCAGTGAGATGCTAGCACACAACAATATCAGAAGTGCCTGTATGCCAGCAACATTGCTCACTGAAGTGTTGCATTGCTGTCAAGAAACAGCAAATGTGAAAGTCATAGTGAACCTAATAGTGCTTTGAACACTTCCTGTTACGCTCCTCAATGGAGTTTTCCATGCCAGTGTCAAAAGAAGGTCTCAATACAGTTTCTCATAGGAGAAATGGAGAGTTGTTATAGTGAGTACTTCTGTGAGTTTGTTATTTCAGTGTTAAAGCTACAAGTTGTTATCTTTTATCTTGTCCCCTCTGAACATAATCTTTACAACAGCTGCTCAGAAATACAGACTTGTTACGTTCACAGAGCTAAAAATATAAAAGCATGAACTCAGGAGGTGAAAAGAAAATATTTTATAAATTCTTCCCCCAATAACATATGTAGTTTTCCAGTTCAATTATTATTGCAATATGGCTTAGCTCTGCTGCTCAACTGAATTAAAAACTTGCTATGAATATTACCTAAAAAGATTATAGTTGCCGTTGTCCCAGCCTGGTATCACACATTGTAACATATTTTGTTCATGCTCATTTCTCTTGTTTTCTGTAGTTACATTTCTATTAGCTAATTGACAATCCATAAATACTTGTACCAATGGCTTATGATGCTGTCTAATTTTGACAAGTGCAAGTCGTGTTCTTATTGCATTGCCCAAGGAAAGCTCATTGCTGGAAGAAGACTAGCCTCTGTTCTGCAAAATAGCAGCAGCCACTGGTGTGACACAAGATGATTTTAAAATTTAATGGTTTTAGAACATTCTGAATCCTTACAACCATTACTTTGTCTAATTCTTCCACATTATAGATGGCACTGACTTTTGGTTTGTCTGATTTGTATACACCAATGTACACACGTAATGTATAATGTGAAAGAGTCAGACAAACTAGAAAATTATGCTGTTCTACTTAGTTCTCCACAGGGACTACAGTTAATTTGGTTAATTGATACAATATTGACTAAGCAATGACTCTCACTTCTGTCAACATTTTTACATTTGTTAAATTCTCCTGCCTGGTTCTGCTTTTCTGCTTTATTTCCTTTTAAAATTTAAACATCCTTAAGAAAAATCCCTTCTCAATTAATGCATTTCATGATTGAGGTACACTGAAATTAACTTTTAGCCAATTAAATTTTCACGAGTATTTGCTATTGTCGACAGTAGTAAAAACTTCTGTTTCAGCCACATCGATAATTAATTTAGAAGCACATGCCTGAAATACTTTCCCACATGTGAAGGAGCGGTTTTTATCCCACAGCTTCCCTCGCAGTCATCCTGGTGACTCCCTTGGCACTGGTAGGCCATTATTTTGTTGGCAGCATTTTGATTTCTGCATGGTTATGATTAACCTGTACAATGTGTTCCTCTTAATGCAAAGCTGTTTTCTTATCCCTGCAATTCTACAAACTGGAAAAAAGCATATAGCCGGAGGCCACATAGAATAATACCAGTGTCAAGCTTTAAAAAACATATTTGTTTTGTGTCCTCTAAGGACAAATGATAGACATGTAAAAATGTTTTCTCTGTTTCTCTTTCAGGGAATAGTTACTTTAGAATTAACTTCTGTCACAGAAAACATAATTTAAAGCATCTACTATATATTATTTCTGAGCACTTCTACTTTAAAGAGGGAAAATAGTACATTGTGTATGACATGTGTGATTACAAGGTTATGGAGTCTCTTTGTTTCTCTTGTTGTTAAGATTTCCTCTTAAGAAAAGCTTGTCGCTGGAAACAAAAGACCACTCTTCCTTCAAATGTGCCAAACATATGATGCTATCAAACAGTACAGTGTAATGAAGGTAATTTGTAATTGCTATATAATACTTTAAATTCCTACATGTCTAAAGCACTCAGTAATATTCATACATTGCAGTCATGTGTCACTTTTAAAATATGTCAAAGGACAGAGATATTTTTTATACATTTTCATGTTCTGACGATTATATGTGTTGTAACCTGTTTCTTCATAAATGCATTCCATCTTTAATTTCGTCCTCTTCAAGATATAATCATCCTAGTGTCCTTCTATTCATGAAGATTGTTCTTTAACATACTTTTTCTGTCTTACCTATTTGTTAATTCTCTTTCTCTGTGATATGAGGAATACTTCATTTCATGCTTCATTGTTCAGGTTTTAGTTTCAGCTCCAATATATTAAATATTCCCACTCTTTTCTCCGTATTTTATAATTGATAATACACAAGCATTAAAAGCCCTTCTTGGTCAAAGAGAAAGACTAATGTTCTTAAAGTGGAATTCTCCTCCCTCATAAACTCGATTGGCTTGAAATTTTATGAATGTAAAAGAAAAATAAAACTCATTTTAATCCAGAAAGTATTTGGATAACACTTGTCTGAAGTTGAAATATGAGAAATTATCTTCCCTCTCAAATTCCTGCCCCTTGAAATTTCCCCTTGAAATAAAAAAAAAATCTACATATTAAAATGGAACAAAAATGATAAAAGGAGTAGCTATATATTTTTGTTTCATGCTACATATTATTAAGAATTTTATAAAACCTTGTTCTTGGCACCAAAATGTCTGCTACATCATATTGAATTACTACTGTTCGAAATCTTCAGTTTCCTGAGTTGTTCGTAATGAACCTGGTCACAGAAAAACAATTCCAGAAACTGAGGAAGTTCTGATCAAAGAAGGCCGCTCTGGAAATTTCCCTTAGAAACCCCGAAGTAAAAGAGCATCTAGTTACATTAGAGACCTTGGGGATTGATGGCTCATTCTGACAGTAACTTTCTTTTCATCAAAATATAGAATGACAAGTGATCCTGATATGTCAATTAAAGAAGACCCCGGAGGAAGCACAGATCATCAAAATAGCTGTGGTTCAGGTCCAAACAGGTCACATTCCCCAAACAGAATCTGTGCTGTAGTGAAATGGCTTCCCTGTGATCTTCTGCATCGTGCTGAGCAGTGTCGTGTGGCAGCCGACCAGCCCGTGAAGGCTGTCTGTCTCCAACAGCAGAATGAACACAGCTCACCGCCCGGAGAGAAGGAGCGTGCCGCTCTCCCAGGCCACGGTGAAGCAGGTGCCATAGCCAGGCTGGGGTAAAAATCCCTGCTCAGTGCTCAAGGGTGTATTAGTGGGCACTCAAGAGAGCTGCTCCAGAGGTCTGGTCTGAGAGGGCAACAATCCCTCCAGTTAACCCTAGACATTAAGACACTGGGGACCCAAGAAAGGGCAGCAAGAGAAACCTTCCTCAAAGACTCCTGTGCAGAGGACTTCGTCAGGGGAGGAAGGGTGATGACTTGGCTAACTTGACCTGGTGGATTATGTTGAGGCGTGTGCTGCTTTGTCCTCCAAGCACAAACTATTCCACTACTCCAAACTATTCCACAAAGTTTCTGCACAGAATAGAGCTACAAGAAATTTCTGAAAGTAGATATAGATATATTTTAATCAGTTATTTTTAAAGAATAACAATTTCTATTGAAATGTTGTCTGAGTTTTGCTTTAACTCAGTTTTGCAGAACAAACTGAACGACAGTGAAAGAGTGAAAAGTTAACCAAAGAAACATCCAAAATCCCAACATGTAAGAATTATTCAAAATTAGGAAGAAAGAGATACCAGTAAGTATCAGAGTGAAGTTAAAACTAACAGCATTCAAATACACATCTTCTCTTTGACCAGGTTCTCATAATAGTAATTAAAACTAGTAATAAAAAAAAAGGAAAGGAAAAAGGAAAAAGGAAAAAGGAAAAAGGAAAAAGGAAAAAGGAAAAAGGAAAGGAAAGGAAAGGAAAGGAAAGGAAAGGAAAGGAAAGGAAAGGAAAGGAAAGGAAAGGAAAGGAAAGGAAAGGGAAAAGGCCTCCAGCGTTTTGGTTGCATTGTCATGAGGAATACTCCCAAGTGTCTTACCTGTATTTCGGCAACCTCTTTGAACATTCATGAAAATTTGATTTATTTGTCAATCAATGAACAAAGCTGATTTCTGGCAGATTCGATACATATGTATATAAATATATATAACATAATATATAATTTACATATAGTTTTAAAAACTCCTAGGTCAAATCTCCTATATAAACATATTTATGTTTTAAAGACACAATTCTGTTTTTTAGGACACTTTCCTTGACACATCTGAAAATTCATAAGCATAACAGAGAAAATAAAGATTAAGTTAACAAATGTTCCCCATTATTTTGGGACAGCAGCTAAGAAACTGATGTAATTTGTTATTTATAATTGGACTACTCTTACAAAAATAGAATTTACCAATAGAATTTCTTCACACTTTTTTTTTAATGGAATACCTCTCTACCTTCTCTGCAGATATCTTAGTTCACTTTTACATGGACTGTTTTTATGACAAAATAAGAGTTTCTTCCCTGAATAAGGCTGAGCCTTGTTATGACAGAGGGGGCAGGATCTTGCCCACAGGATGAGGGAGGGGATCCTCCCCATCCGCTCAGCAGCGGCGAGGCCATGTCTTGGGTGTTGTGTCAGTACAAGGGAGACATGGAGCTATTGGAACAAGTCCGATGAGAGCAACTAAGAGAAAGAGACTGGAGCATCTTTCCCATGGCCTGAGACTGTTCAGCCTGAAGAAGAGAAGACTGAGCAGGATCTTATCAATGTGTATAAAAAGGTTAAAAGAGGATGAGGCCAGTGTTGCCCAGGGATAGGACAATAGGCAGTGGGCACAAACACAGGAAACTTCATCTGAACATGAGAGAAACCTTTTTAACTGTGAGGGTGACTGAGTACTGATAGGGGCTGCCCAGAGAGGTTGTGAAGTCTCCATCCTTGGAGATAGATACCCAGAACCCAGCGGGACACAGCCCTGGCCTACCTGTTCTACATGACCATGCTTGAGCAAGGGGATTGTACAGCTTCTCGTCCAAAAGTCGCTTCCTACCCCAAATCTTTTATGACTTTATAGAAAGCAAGCTTTCTATAGAAGAACAAACTTAAGAGACCCAAAATATCTTGAGCCCTAATCCAATCATCAGTTGAATATATTAATATATATTTGTGGAAGTGCTTGGGTAGTGATTTGGTTTTGCTTTTATGTGTTTGCAGAGCAGCAATTAGTAATTTTAGAGAATAAACAAGTTAACAACTGCTTAACAGCAGAAGACAGAAAGAAAGAATTCATCAATCCTGGTGTACTCCCACTCCCCTTGTCCCATTCACATTATTACATTATAACTGGAAGTTAAGGCAGCAGCAATTTTTTACATAGCATAGAGGTAAACAAATAGCAACCATTAAATAAGAAACATTGCACCACATCGAGCTGAACAAAACTAATAATGCTGACCATGCCAGCCCTCAAATCTTTTCAAGTGCAAATAATCTTCCGTCCTGACACAGAAGAGAAAGACACCTAATTCTCCAGCATGTTCTTGATAGAAGAATTGCCAATTCTTCCCGTTTAATCATGATCTGAGATAGTTCCTTTATGCTTGAAAATATTATTCTGCCAAATAAGGCTCCCTTAGGATGAAGAAGAGCCTGGTAAAGGGCTCTTAACTTTGTTCCAAATGATGACTCTTGTATTTCAAAAATACTGTCCTGTAGTTGTCCAAACACAAACGTTCCTTAAATGGCTGTCAGGTGCACTTGTTCCATTGGTTTAAAACAGAACTATATCTGAAAGCTTGAAAGGTTTTCTACAATTTAAAACTAATAATTTTATTAATTATTATTTATATGTAAATTTATATGAAGTTTTCATACTTATGGTTTATCTTTTAGCAAACTTTGTAGGAAAATTATTCCAGAGAAGAGTCTTTAGGTTTGATTTTGTTTAAAACATCGTGCCTCTTTGTGTTAAGCTCAATTAAGTGTTTCACAAAGTGAGTGACAATTCAAATTAAGAAATCAAATGTTAGAGGAAAATGTATATGAGAGCCCTTTACATCAACAGGAATCTGAAGATATTTTCCTTCAGATAAGGATTTACCTAGGAACTTTTTTTCTCCTTATTCTAATTTATGAGATCCAAATTTCAGAGAGATTGTAAAACAGCATAAACACTGACCGTGAAAGCTGTGGATTCAAACTCAAATACCCAATCAAAAACATCCGTAAATTGAGAAACTTTCTCTACCTGTTTTCAGATAGAGGTGAAAGATACATGTACAAAATGGGAATAAATAGGACTTTCACTATACTAAATCATTATTACTATCATTATTTTAATTATTTAATCACTGTGTAAAGACAAGTTTACAATGCTAAAAAGTATAATAGTGTAATGGCAAGGGAAAATATTTCCTATCTAGTTCAGTAGCTAGGATCTTCCAGCTTGTGTTTGGTTTGCATGGCATTTCTCTCACTAGCCCTGTGAATCTTCTTTTCCAGAGCAGCTGACACTCCTCTAAAACAGGGAGAGCACACTTCCCGCAGGTGCTGGGATAAAGCCTGTGGAGTCAGAGGGAACTAAACTCACCTTCCCATACTGGGTGAAAGCCCTACTTATCAAATAAAGACGAGTCAGAATCTAGCCGATGATTTTTCTTAAAATTGGCTTCTTTTTGACTGGCTAGGCTTTACATGGATGCAACTATGCTTTTTTGCTACCAAATGCAGTCTGTACAGGGGCCCTGAAACCACATCTGATCCAACTGTCACGTGAGACGGACAGAAAGGCAGGTAGTTTCACCATCCTGCTCAAGCATAAACATGAACAAGAAGAGCTGAAGCACAAAAAAAAAAAAAGAGTTCCAGATAGGCAGAAGAAAAAATCTAGAAGAAAATTTAAGATCAGAGACAGAGGCCTCTCTGAAGTGTAGTTACTTCAAGAAGGATAGACACTTGACAGAAGGTTACAGGATTGCAGTGTGGCCTGTACTCCATCTAACACCATTTCAGATCTTTTATCTATCTTCTTCATGTACAAAGCCACAAATGGCCAAGTTAAGGTCATTTGACTAACCTTATTGCAAAGATGACTTCTGCTTGGGTTTTTTGGCACAAACCTTCCTTCCTTCTCCCTTCCATTCACTTCTGATCTAATTTGCTTTGCAGCCAGGAAAGACAGAAGCCTGGGGAGACAGAAGATGCCTCAGAGGTGTTCCAGTGCTCCTCTGATATACTTGTTAAGGCTTCTTAACCAACCCATTTATCTTTACAAACGGGATGCATGGCTGATACCACTTACTATTTATTTTTTTAAAAAAAGTTTTTGATAAAAGCTCCTAGTTTGCAATATGACTATTGTATCCCATAAGTACAGAGCTATGCCCCATCTGTAAAATGAGAATAAAGACTCACTGTTCCCTTCTAAATGTTTTGAAGTATACAGATGAACATGTTATATAGGACCTAAGTTCCTATTTTAAAACATCCCTGCAATATTGTTTGCTTGCAAAGAAACAAAGGTTACATGTTTCAAAAGTTTACACAGTAAGTACTTACAAGCTGCACATTGTTTTTCATTACCAATGATTTGTTTTCTTGCAGAACAACTTCTTGTAAAATATTAAACATAGTCAAAGTGGCTAATGCACTTTTTTAATCTAAGAATTACTGCATTAAAATGTATGAGGCACGCAATTTTGATTTCTGCCGACAATAGTCAAAACTTGTGTATAAAGATTAATTACTTATAAAGTAAAACACAGCTTTTAAAAACTAACATTAAATTTGCATCTGCACTGTTTATTGGATTTTATTCTACCATCTTTATGTAAAAGACTTTTGGTGGACATACAGTAGGATTTTAAACAGAAGATGCAGATTCACTGTATGCATTGACTTTTGCTTGCACCAGGAAAAAAACACAGTATTTTATACTTCTGATTGTTATATATTATACTCTAAGTATATCCAACCTAAGAATATGAAAAATATATTGAATTTTTAGATTATATTTTGCTATTGTGAATTATTATCTCATACATCACAAGGTATTTATATCTGATATAAATTTTAACAACTCCGTTGAAGTCTTGTTTAAAAATAGTCACTTATGACATTATAACACAGTGTATTGCCTGTTGTTCTTTTTACTGACAGAAAATATTTATTTCCTTTACTATACCAAGACTGCCCTCTAGAGTCTTATTGGGCCAAATTAATATCTGGTGTAACTTCTCTTTCCTCAGATTAGTATTGAAATTGACATATTTTTATAGGCCTCAATCTAAATGATAAAATGTTCACTTGAAAAAGTGGATAATACTGTTTCCAGACAAAGCTGTAAGTTTTCTTCACTTTCCATGAGCTCTGATAACTCACTGCCAAAAACAAAATGTAGCCTCTTTACTGCATGTATTTAGCATTTCAACTAAGTCTTAAAAGATGGAAAAAAATAGTAGTTGTTTCTTACTAAAATCACATGAGAGATGTACATATCTATAAAGAATGACGGGGGAATGCAAGTAGGGTAACTGAATTAGGTTGGAAGTTGTTCTGCCTTTCTTTCCAAGTGTTAAAAAGCAGCACTTCTCCCTTCTGAGGGTTGGATTAAGCTTCCAGAGAAGTCAATGGCAAACCTTAAGTAATCAGGGAAACAGAATTATTGTGCTGATTGCCAGGAGCATTTGTCTTCAGTTGTTAAATTAATAATGGATATCTGGTTCAATAAACAGTTGTGTTTCCCATTAAATTGTAGCTGCAGTACTGCTTCTTGTTACTTAAGAATATATTATGCAAAAAAAAAAAAAAAGTAAAGGAAAGCATATGTGAAGTAAACACATTTGATAACACTTGGTGCAATTTGATACAATTTTAAACTGTTCCATGAAGTGAAACGAAAGAGCACACACTTCAAACCATGCACCATCCTACTTCATTTGAAATAGCATGATTTTCAGCTTGAAAGAATATAATTTCAAAGGCACAAAATAAGGTCCTCTTTTTCCTCCCTCAAAAAACTCAGTTCTCACCTTTCTTTTCATATATCACAGCTCTCAATAGGAATGCCTGATTTAAATGAGTTATGATTTGCATTTTCGAAAAGTTCTGAGATAAATCTGAGATGATACAAACAACTTAACTGAAATTGGCTTCACTGAGATAAAGCCAAAAGAATTTTGCCCTACACTGGTATTTACAGCAGATGCACATGTACCTGAAACGTGGCTTTTATTGAATTATTTGCTAGAATCTGCATTTATTCAATAAGGTTACTCTTTATTCTGATTTCTCTTCTGTAAGAAGTAACAAAAAATCAATTTGAACCACAATGAATGCCTCTGAACTAGTAATTGATTTTTTTGCTATAATTTTGTTTGGAATAAACCCCCATTACTCTATAATTCCGTCTTGTATGGTCCTAACCTAGTAATGTAATTTAGCAGAGACATCTGAGCCTGTTCTCCTGTGAAACTAGTGCACAGCCATTCTGGGTAGCACTGACTGTACATGAAGAGTCACAGGCAATCATTCTAGATGTCTAATCCTAATTTCACCCTTTAAGAGCAGGGCACACAGGGGACACAGACTATACAAAGACCATTGCTATATTTGGGTAGGTTACACACTACCTGGGAAATATTTTATTAGTATAACAAAATGCAACAAATGATAAGCATTACACGGTAAAGATTTAGCATTACAGAGTATAGACCTAAATTTACAAAGTCACCTATCAAATAAATTAGCTTTTTTTTTGCATCTATAAACAATGTTTACATCCATAAACAATAATCTATTGCAATATTTCCATTTATGTAACTTGGCATCTTACCCTCTGTATACTAGAGTTGGCAGAAATCAGTCTAGATAACTCTCTTCTGTACACTACGCTACAATATCTCCTCTATTCTATAATTACAGGACACTGAATGAAGGACCTGAAAGCCTCAAACCTCTGCTGCTGCTGCTGTTGCTGCTGCAGTAATGAGCTGCATATCACTTTTTTTCATTACCCTCCCTAGCAATAATGGGAAGATTTTTTTTCACTGCCTTGTCTAAAGAGTCTGCTAATTAGTCTCCTATTACTCTTTTTAGTTTGGATACTCTTTTTATTCCTGTTCCTCGGAGGTATTTGCAGTGGTTCCCAACACAGAGATATGCTTTTATCGTTTAAGGAGTATTGATTTTTTTAATCTTCTAATTTTGTTGCCTTCACGATGGTCTTTTTTGACTATTAGTCTGTAAAAGCAGAAGTACAGAGGAAAGAAGAGGAAATTTAAGAAAACTCGCCATTAATTTTGTTGCAAGTTGCAATAAACATTTTCCCTCTTACCTCTATCACAACCTTGATTTCACAAATAATGTATTGTTTGTTGGATTCAGGTGTTAAACCAAGCAGCTGTTACATTGGCACTGTTTAGAAAGATGAGAGGTTTTTTATACAGCCACCATTTTACTATGTCCATGAGGGATTTGAGCCTGAGATTCCTCCTTCATTGAACAGCATCCTAGCCATTAGGCTGTTTTGGACACCGAAGCACCACTTTCCCTATTTTCCCTGTTCCCAGTCAGTAGTTTCACTTTGCTTGAAGTCACTGCAAAACTCAATGGGTGCTTACCAGGAGAATGGAACCTTCGTGTTTTTATAAATATTTGATTTAATATTCCATTGCTTTAGACAAAAAAAAAAAAAAAAAGGGAGAGACTAAGATTTTTTCTGTCCAAATATTACATATTTTAGCACACTGTTTAAGAGTAAGACTTACCTAGGTATTGTATGTATATGGCTAGTCACCCAAATGAATGATTGAACCACTGCAGATGGGTCCAATGGGAGTTTCAGCTGCTCTGATGAGAGCCTCAGTGCAGAACTGATCATGTCATCCCCCTCTCTGTCTTTGCACTCTTTGCACTGTTACTGTACCCAGGTGACTAGCCCATTCAGGGAGCTGATTCAGGTGAAACCCTATAAAAAACAGTGGTTAAGTTTTGGACAGATCAGCTTTTAGAAATTAATCATCTCCATATGTCCAAAAAAGAGAAGGGGGATGTGTGGCCTAAGGCTGAGGTGGAGGGGAGGGCAGCAACCTTTAGTGACCTCAGCCTTAGTGAAATAGCACCCTCTAACATCATGAGCACAATCATCAGCCAGTGAGTGCTAAGAGAGGAGGCCTGTCTCTGCTATTCTTTGTCTACAAAATATTTGTCTGTAGAGAGTTCAATATGTCTGTGTTTAAACACTGAAATAAGTAACTTCCCTTTAAAAGTACCTATCACTCAGATACTCTTGGCCATCTTAACCAAGTTAAGTTAAAATTTTAACCAAGTTAAATTAGAAATTATGCTACAAATGTGATATATATGGAGAAACATCACCAAATTACTTTTCAAATTGGGCAGATCAGCCACTCTCTAATATGGGATCATCAGCAAACTTGCTGAAGAAACACTCTAACCCTTTACCAAGGTCATTGATGTATAAGCTGAATAGGATTGGACCCAATATTGACCCATGGGGCACACTGCTAGCTACAGCCCTACAGCTAGACTTGTGTGTCACAGATCACATGCCTCTGAGCAATGCCTTACAGTCATTTCTCAATCAATCTCACTGCCCATTCATCTAACCCACACTTATGGAGCTTGCCTATGAGGATGTTATGGAAGACAGTGTCAAATGTGTTCCTGAAGCCAAGGCAGACAATATTCACTGCTGTCCCTTCATCTATCCATCCAGCCATTCCATCATAGAAGGCTATCAAGTTGCTTAAGAATGATTTCCTTCTGTGAATCCTTGCTGAACATCATGGCACATGGTAAACCAAAGCACAGATTGAAAATTAGGACCTACATGGTGGATGTGCCCAACTGGTTCCACCAGCACAGACTGTGTATTTAGGAGTATTTCTCCAGAAACGATGTATGCTGTATTTCTCTGACTTCATTCTCCATCTGCACTGGTGACATTAGAATTAAACCAGATCTTTGAATGATTAAAGCTTGTACATTTGAAAACAGTTTTGCCAAACAAGTTTAAAATGGCTAGAAGCTAAGTTCTGAAATACTCCATGGAACTGGCACATTCTCTGTAGCTTTGATTTCACTTACAATACTTATGTTCTTTTAAATCACACAATCATAGAATCATAGAATGCCTAAGGTTGGAAGGGACCTCTAGAGGTCATCTAGTCCAACCCCCTGCACACGCAGG
>JAWLRI010000172.1:3651-58887 GCA_034781795.1 Crypturellus tataupa | reverse complement strand
GTCAGCCTGTCGTCCACCATGACGCCCAGGTCTCTCTCAGCAGAGCTGCTCTCCAGTAGATCGGTCCCCAGCCTGTATACAGTATAAATGCATACAGTATAAATGCACAGTCTCTCCAGAAAATTTTGATTTTTTTTCAGAATCTCTTTCAGGCTTCTTTAAAGATCTTTCTGACTACTTCCCAGTTATCAGAGTCATCAAAACAACAGATATCATTCACTCCCTGCATTTTTAATCCATTATTTTTTCAGTCCCAGAGGATGCACTGGTTAGCCTCCTAGGCAGTCTTTCACAACTGATGTTAAATTTAAGGTCCTGCAGTTGTAAAAATACTTTCACTGCATAAAGTTCAAACACACCGAATGCTACGAATAATCCTGATTTTGCAGTTTCTCCTGTTTTCCCACAGACTGTCGTGATATATGTGTGACAGGTCTAGCTATACAAGATACATGAACTGAATTGTCAAGCACAAAGACCCTGAAGTAATTAGCTTTTACAAAATTAATGTCTGTACTAACTTCATTTTTGTATTGTTCTTTCATTTTTTCATCTATCAGACATGATATTTGTGCTTCCCATTTCTGTCTAAATTTTGTATCAATTTTTCTTCATTGTGATAACAACAACCAGGAATAGTCCTCTGATACAAATAACTCTAAAGACAAACAAATAAATTAGTAAGCTGCAGTGGCAGAAAGCATGGCAGAAGTTGCATGCCCTTGGTAAAAAAATGGTTATTTTTTAATCTTTTTCTCACCATAAAAAACAATGATCTGCTTTGTCCTCTAGTAGTCGCAATTGTTTATATTCTTAGATATAAAGAGGAAGGTGCATATAAATGCTGCCCTATAGCCATAACCCTACTCCAGTAGCTAAAAAAAGCATCTTTAATATGATTCACTGGAACATAGGACTAAGATCTTTGAGTCCAAGCCATTTGTATCACAAACAATGTATTTTTAAAATCTGATTTAATAAGTGTACTGCATTTATTTTTTAAAAGATTTACGCCCCTTTTTATGTGCAATATTTTGATTGACATTTTTCTCTGAAAGTACTGCAAAAATGTATAAAATATTCAGGAACCTTCTTCCAATTTCACATGTAAACTTATTTACGTTTTTTTATACCTATTTCTTCTAGTGCCATCATTGCCCTTTAAGTTAAATAGTTATTTCCCCTCAGTCATGTTTATGCCCTGCACTACTGCTATTTATAAATAGCATCCATAACCTCTTTCAGACTACAACCTACCTGGATAAGCAAATCAACTTTTTATAGTGCCCTTTCCATAAAGACAGGTTTTCTAAATTTCTAGTCATCTTAGTAGCCTCTGCACATCTGATCAGGTCTGAATTAATTTCTTCTGGGAATACGTGAAAAGAAATATCTATAGTATTCGAGATAAGATCTTACCAGACCAATGACAGTACTAGCCCTTCTCCATCTTTACTCTTCTTTGTAATGTCCCAAAAGTCTTTAGTGCCGATGAAGCTTTCCATAGCTGTGACTAGTTACGCCACTTTCATTAGAAAAGTTCCCATACAAGTTCACTTATTTAATTCTTGTCTTTCCTCACCATTGCCTTTTGTTGTTATCCTTCTTACATTTTCTCCACTAACCCCTATTTTGTTCATTTTACTTGAAGTTTCCCACATGACATCATTTCAGGTCCTCTAAAGTAAGATCAGACAGACAAATCTACTCCCTTTATTCTCTGTCTGTATATCAATCTCACCAGGGCAGTCTCACAGGAATTTGGTTTGGTAAGTTCTTATTGCACTTTTGTATCATTTTCTTTCTATGTCTATATTTTTTCATACATTGCTTCAAAAATTCTCATAAGAGATATGTTGAGATATATTTCCAGGCCTAAAATTGTTTTACATCACATTTTATTTCATTCTTAAAAACAGGAATTACATTCACTATTTTTCAATCATATTATTAGTCATCACAGCACCAATTCTTCTGATATCACTTTCCTCATCTGATAGCAAAATTGTTGAAAAATATCTCCTGTGAGATTTAACTAGAGATTCCTGTGCCACTCCTTGGAGAACTCTGAGATTGTTTGATCTCCCCCAGCCTGAATACAATAAAGTTTCTTGAATGTTGTTCCTGTCTTGGTTGGAGATACTCATGCTCCCTTAACCTTATTAGCATTTTCCATCATCCCTTTGCTCCCACTAAAGCATCGCATTATTTGAAACTGAGTCAAAGTATTCATTTAGCTTTCAGGCAAAATTGAGAAATCTAGAGATTAATTGCTAAATGTGTAGCAGCTTTACTTCTTTAATCTTTTGTTATTTGTTTTACTTTTCTTTATAAGGTCTATTTCATCTCTGAATGACCATTCTTAGAAATTCAGATGTTATTCCTGACCACTGAAACATAGCTTTCTTCTCTATTCCTTTCCTTTATGTTTTTTTAAACAAGTTAAACTTCTCCTTAGTATATTTTTTAGGATGACTGCTCTTAAGATGCATCCAGTTAGCTCTGGAGTTCTTTCTCATTATTTTTTTCCTATTTGCTTAAGACAAATTTTGATAGTGTAGGCACCTTGGATTTGATATTGAATCCTGAGACCTTTTCCACCTGGATTCACTATCCAGCTTGCTTTGTTTATTTAGGTTTTCCTTTTAGCTAATTACAAATTTATTGATATCTTTAAATTTAGTTAAAAATGAATTGACTTGCTATCACTAAACTAAGCTTACATTACATTGGCAGTTTTTTCTTAAAGTCTTTATTGCTGATCAAAAAAGCTGTTCACTTGTATGTATGTCTTTATCATAGCATCATTCTTAGTGTTTATTTTGCACTTGTTATATTTTTGTTGTTCCTCCTTTGTAAAACTATCTTCAAGCATCTGTTCCACATCATGTCTATATTGCATGTCCTTGTTCCTGACAGAAGCTACATTGCCCTAAAGTTACATTGCCCTAGGATTTATACTGTGACTGATGCCTGTAGATAGTGTCATTTCAGTAAGAAAATATTATTAAAATGTAAACACTGTATTTTGAAATATAATTCAGTTTCTTGGAAACAATTGAGCTTCTCTTCAGCTTTCTCAGTTCTATCAACCGATCAACCTCAGAGATTTTAACACTACAAGGAGCTTTACAATGATCATATTCTTCCTCCATCTGCCACACAAGATGCTAAAATTTGAGTCACTTAATGCTCTTTCGAAGGCATATTACCTGTGTGACAAAAGCATGTTTTTCAGAAATGCATAAGGTTTTGTCATAAAGGTGGAGAATCCATTCTTTCCTGAGATAATTTCAATTTGTTTTTATCTGCCACTTTTTATTGGATATTTCTACAATGAATTTTTAAAATTCCCTTATTATCTGATATCTTCTGCTTGTAGTGATAATCCATTCTTATCACTTCTCAGTTTTCATTTTGATAATCTAATGGATCTCTTCGAGTTTCCTCCTTTACAGTATTTTCTCTACTTTCTTCACATCCTTTCAAAAATACAAACAGAATGAGGGGAAACAATAATTTGGTATCAGCCTTAGAGCCACTTCTATTCCTAGTACAACTTACTTTTCTCCTCTTTATATACTAAACAGTCTTATTAGCTATTTGTCACTCTTTGTTGTGTAATCTAGAAGAGATTCCAGTGCGGAAGTAGACTTAGGAGTGAGTTAGCGCTGTGGCCCTCTGCTGCTTGGCGGCACCGAGTGACTGTCACGCACTTGAAAGAGGAACATTAATGTGGCCCCTGATAGGTGACTCACCTGAGTGAAGGAAAAGCACTGTGACAGTAACAGCTAGTGAGTGTGAGTCAAAATTAATATTGCACGATGAGATGGCCAGTTCCTTGAATTTGTAATTGCTTAGCAATGAAAATATAAGATTGCGGTTGTCAGATACCCTACATTTTTTAGTACTTAAAGCATTTTGTTTGTGTGTTCTAAACACTATATAAAACAGTCTCATCTCCAAATGCATAATCACAAACAAAAACTTAAACCTTTATAAAAACCTTACTAGGAAAAACGCAGCCTTACAAAGAAGGTCAGTGCAAGAGCTCCATGTTGTTACGATCCTGCACCAGTATTCAAAATGGAGCCCAGTGTAACCAGTGTCATGATTTTTACTGACTCTCTCTAAGGACTTCAGTTTGTTGTGAAAATGCATGCACACAACCAAGACTCTTTCAGGATGAAGAAAGAAAAGTTACGTGAAGAGGCTTTTGAAGTTTGGGGACAATATCACTGTTTTAACAGTTATGTAATGTATATAACACCTTCTTCGTTCTGCGACTGTTGAAAAATCTCAGAAACAATAATGTTTTTGTCTGCTGCACTTTTTTATGTTTTCAATGAAGCAACATGACTTACCTTATGTTTAACTTCAAAGTATAAGTGCATGCTGTAACAAATAAATGTAAGCGGTGTAGGCTGAAGCTCTGGGACACACATTACTTATGCATATCTTGTTGGTAACAGAACATAAATACTGCACTAAAGTCTCCATTTGTAATTTGTGCTGAACGTTTCTGAACATATGAAATATGAATTACATTTTGTAATGGCCCTTTGTGTTGAGGTCTAGTGGGAAAATATTGTTCTCCATGAGACAAAGTAAATTGCAATGATTCCTGAAGGGACTTGACTTTTGTACAAGAAAATACATTTAATCTGACATAGTTACTCTAATGATCTCTCATGTTATCTTTTATTGAACACAAAATGAGGTACAGCCATCAAAGCTTAGCATACTACTGAGTGCACTATCATTAGATTACCAATATGAGGCTAAGGGGAATTACTCCAACAGAATTTGCTTAATTCTACACACTTTTAGGGACTCACCAATTTAGTAGTAATTTAGTAGAAACTTCTATTTAAGGAAGGAAGGGCATGGCTTACAAAATAAAATCTTATTAATATTTACACCCCAAAGATATTAAAAGCGATCATTCTGCCTTTACATGTACAAGGCATCGAGGGATCTCTTAAACTTTTCTTTAGAGGAGAAGTCTTAAGAAGAGAGTATCTTATTACTGTGTTCAGCTACCTACTGGACAGTTATAGTGAAGGCAGAACCAGACTGCTCTTGGAGGTGTGTGCCAAAGATATAAGGGGAAATAGATATAACTTGCAGCAAAGAGAATTCCAATTTTACATAAGGAAAAAAACTATTTCACAGTGAGGTGAGAATAGGTTAGCTAGAAGCATGTGGGGTTTCTGTCTATGGGGATACATAAGCTCAATGGAGAGGACCACATGCAACCCGTTTACACTTCTAACTTAGATCTTCCTTCAGAGTCAGTCCTACTCAGACCAGAGCTTTTAGCCACCTGAGGTCCTTTCCAACTTGTATTATTCTAAGATTCGGTGGGTTTTTTTCATAGTTATGTCTATTATGTGAAACCACATCTCAAATATGCCAAAGTATATTTTGTCTGTTACAGGTGTTCTGAAGATACACACATATATAGTTCCTCATAGTTCCCCCTCTACTCAGCTCTGGTGAGGCTGCACCTGGAGTATTGGGCACAGTTCTGGGCTAGCCAGTTCAAGAAGGACATTGAGCTTCTAGAGAGGGTCCAGCATAGAGCAACAACGATGATTAAGGGACTGGAGCATCTATCGTATGAGGAAAGACTAAGCTTGTTTAGACTAGAAAACAGAAGATTGAAAGGGTGTTTTATTAACATGTACAAATACCTGAGGGGAGAATGTAAAGAAGATGGGGCCAAACTCTTCTTGATAGTGACCTGCGACAGGACAAGGGATAATGCATAAATGTTGAAACACAGAAAGTTTCATGTCCATGTGAGGAAGAACTTCTTGACAGTGAGGGTGACAGAGCCTTGGAACAGGCTGTGGAGTCTCCTTCTCTGGAGATCTTCCAGACCCACCTGGATTCCACCCTGTGCCACGTGCTCTGGGTGTCCCTGCTGGAGCAGGGGGGTTGGACTAGATGATCTCTAGAGGTCCCTTTCAAATTCAACTATTCTGTGATTCAGTGATATGAAAAAGTCAAAAATTATACTGTCTTGTATTACAAATATTATTAGTCATACTTCCTTATGGTTAAAATCTGCATTTATCTAGTTAGGCAAGAATGAATCATCTTCAGTGGAGGACCTTATTAGCCTATATTAGAATAACTGAAGGGATACTGAGGCTGTTTATTATTTTGACATTCTTAATATACAAAAGATTCCTATACATGAATGTCATAACTATCCTACTACATCCGTGATGTCCCTTTCTTCATTTGATTGGACTGCATGAGACAGCACTGTGGAGAAATGCAAGAGTGAAGAATTATATTACATGTAAATGAAGCCTGCTTAAGCTACACTTCAGACTCTTATATATTTTTCAGTTTGATTTGGTTATCTTTCTCTTTAATGAAGAATCAGATATTTTACCTCTTTAATATTTTACTTTGCAAAGCTTTCACAAAAGGCTCTTTTTTCACTCAGATATATCAGTTTCAACATCAAAGCAAGCTCAGACAAAGGAGCCGTGCACTGTACATGGATTTCAGTTAAACTGGCACAGAGAAAAAGTGTTTCTGATACTTGCAAAGACCTTTTCCAAAAAACAGCATCACAAGTTTGACAGTAGATCACTTTGTTCTAGGCTTTTGATAGTTTGAAAAAGAATTTGAAAACTATACAACCTATAGTGATGTTCACTAAAATGCCTAAGATTCATCCAAGTTCTACCATAATACCCCAGTCAAGCAACAGTTTCTCAGTTTGGTGTAAATCTTCGTGCCTTCACATACCTGGCTTTATTTCATGTGTAATCATGCCAGTGACTAAAGTTGGCTTTCACACCAATGTCCTTTTAATGTGTTATATATACTCTCAGCTTTAACATTTCCTGAGCATGATTTTGGGGTGGAACTGACTTTGGGTCTTTGTTTTAATCCTAGAAGATAAGGAAATGAGGGATGGCAGCTACAAAGTTTTCAAGAAAAGAAAAGCTGTTCCTCGAACAAGGCTGCATCCTCCTCAGCATTGACTTTTTGAGAAGTGGGAAGCAGTTAAAAATTGTCCTTGGGAGTCTTACTTAGCTTTTTGCAGTAGTTATTTTTATCAGTTACTTTTCAAGTTGCTAAAGAGTTTCAAGGAAGGAAGAACTTTTTAAGAAACTTGAGAGAGGCAAGGAAGCAGGTACATTACGTAAAGACACAGCCAATTTAGAAGATGCACAGTTGTTCTGTTCTGTTTTCCCATATAAATATAATACTCTTGAGAAGATTAAGACAGAAACCTCTCTATGTACATTGCAATTAGTCTCCATTATGAAGCTGGATTTATATTTCTTTACAATATTGCTGTTGACTCCTTATTTTATTTTAATTTTGTTATTTATGAATCAGAAGGCAAAAGCAGAAGCTTTTGCATATTTAGAAAGGAAATTATTATATGTTATCCAAGTAATTTTTAAATGAACTTCAGCTAAAACTTGGCTTAACTATATGTAAGAGGAAATGACCTCACAAATCAGATCTGTGGGTACCAACTATGCTTCTCCAAGAGCCAGCGCTCCTTTTTCTTCACCAGTAACTTCTTCCCACCATAAATCCTGGAACTGGCCCATCCATGATTCTTCTACTTTTGGAGCAAACTCTTTTTGCAACTGACATACCTTGTTGAGTCACTGCCTCACACCAAAAGTGATCCTGGGAGCAAAATCATTCCCAGAAGCACCATGTGGATGAACAGAACCAGTAAACCAGTGAGTAAAACAGAGAGTGAACTCAATTCACAGCACAGACTCAGCCTAAAGGGACATCTACATACATGTGCGTAATGAATCCTCAAACTGTGGAGTTACGTTATCATGGCATCTGCTTAACACCTTCTAATCTAATATAGTGATATTTCTCTTGAATATTTCTCTGGTCTCTTGCTATTTGCAACTGAGAAGTTTCCAAGCTATAGGTGATATTTTTTGTGCTTAATAGTCCTTGTAGGATTTTTCTTACATGAGTTTGTCTCACAACTTCTTGAACCTCTAAAACTTTTGGTATTTTTAGCACTTGTGTCAGCAAGTTTCACAATTTAAAGATTCTCAGCATGCATCCAATAACTGATTGCCATATTAATTTGAAAATTGAGTAGTTCCTTTCCTACATCATGACAATTACACTATTTTTCCCATGAGTAAATCAAAAATTCTCTTTTCAAATTTAATGAAATAAAACTGAAATTTAATGAACTGAAAATTTAGTAAAAGCTTACTGTTTTCTGACACGCAAAAATACTAAATTAAACTAAATTTAAAAGTGACAATTTTCTGTCAGGACAAAGTAACAACACAAATAGGACAAAGTTCATAGGGGGAGGTAACATATTTTAATAGACCAATTAATCTAATAAATGTTACATCTATTAAAAATCTTCCCCTAGCCACCCAAGATACTAATTATTGGCTTTAGAATTCACTAACCTGATTGAAGTTTCTCCACCAATTCATCAGTCCTCTTTTCTGGTCTGCAGAGCACAAGTACACTCAACTTTAGTTGCATATCATATTATGTAACTCAGATAGATTAAGCACATGTCTATATCATTTGGAACAATTAGGCGACTAGTTCAAAAGAGCGAGCATCTTAACACTGGAGGTAACTTTGAAAAAAGGCTTGGAAGCAAGAATTCCAGCAAGGGAGTATAAAAGAAAATTGAGGTCATTAAATTTTTAAAAATCATAATTCATCAGTATTAAAAAAATCTACTACACAATGACAAAATTATCAATACAATATACAGAATTAATAAACAATAGTTAAGAATCTACTGAATTAATAATATAGCTTTTGTATTAAGAAACTTAAAACAATTGCCAAAGAACACTAAGAAAGTATAAGTGAAAATTTTATTACAATCTGTCTTAAAGACAAAGACACCTACTTTCAACTATCCAGCAGTAACAAAAGATAGCCCAATAGTTGTCATAAATCCGTTTCTGTCAGAAGGTGATAGAGTTTACCAATCTTGATGAATAGTCAGATGTATAATATTAGGGGATTTCATTTTAAATACAGGAGAGAAATATATATCAATATTTTGAATTCATGTCCTTATTTTTAACAATAACAACAGAAGATTTTAAATAATATCGACTAAATGTAAACATTCAGTCATCGATTCTCATTCTGTAGCTTTTCAAGACATTTCCTGGAAAGAAAGAGCTGGTGCTAATTTTAATAGCTACTGGAACTGTAAAGAAAATACTTGATAGGACAAAAATTACTGTGATATGAATATTTCCAAAGGTGGAATTATTGGCAGGCCAATAAGTCTTATGTTGATATCAAGCACAATAACATAGTTATTGGCTTAAGAGTCCTATCAACAAGAGATTGAAGAGTAGAAGTATAGAGGAAGCAGATCGCTGATACAGGTCACTGACAAGTCTGCCTCACTTCACTCAGCAGCACTGTATGTTCTTGCCAGCATGAACCCAACCTTCCCTCTTTTGTAAAGCTTTTCCAGCACAGAATGTCAGTCAAAAACCTCCAAGTGACCAAACAAAATAGCACCAAAAAAAGCAATGTAGAAAGACTTTTACTACAAAACTGTTACTGCAGTTTTGGTAAAGCTCATCAGTCTTGGCTGGTGCTTGGTAACCTTTTCCAATGCTTCCCATGGGCTGTTTGCTGATGAAGTAGCACAAAGCAAGGACAATGCACCATTCACTCTGTACAACTGTTAGTTAATACATGGAAGAGTGGTGACAATATAAACCAAATTGAATATCAGAATGAGCAAAGGGATTGCATTTACATTAACGAAACTTTCATCTTTTAATGCACACTAACTTCACATTAACTAAAGCTTCCGATCTAAAATATCACAGATACAGAGAGCATACTTGAGGCCACTGGCTATTTGATAATATCTAACATTTCTACAAATGTTCTATATTTCTTCCCCCTTTGAATGCTAAATATGTGGGCTCATGGTAGCTGTAAAATTGGAAAGATTTTACCTGTAATCACCTCAGATACGTTCTTTATTCAAATATGCAAAAGACAAAGTAGCGATACACATCCCCTATATAAGACTTACTAGCTTCTGTAGCTCTGTTGCTTACTCATAAATCGTTCTTTAAAAAATAATGAGATATGTCCCTTCCTGCCACACTTTCTATTGTAATATTTTTATTTTAACTAGAAGAAATTTTAGGCTGACTTAAAATTTCAATCAATTTTTCTGATTTGATAATGTTTTAGAAAACAAAATGTTTTATATGGTGATGGAAAACTTATTTTATAGAATGATTTGATTACAGAAATAAAGAGAAGAAAAACAATTTTATGAACATCCTAGTGCAGCCAATGATAACAGAATTATTTCAAGCATGCATCTTCTGTATGCTTTGCCTAGTGAATTATGATTTTGAGTTCAAAAGTTTAGATATCAATCACGTTTATTTAGTACTAACACTGATTTAAAAACAGCATTACAAAGATTTGCAGAAGTAGAATATGGCTCAAGAAAGGACTCTGAGTTGTCCAGCAAGATATTCATCATGTCTACCTGCCCTGCAATGAAATGAGGCACTCGGGACAGAGAGTTCAGTTCAATGACAGGAGTACTCAACACAGTAAAAATTTACTTATTCTGAGTGATAAATATATATTCTGACCCTCTGTTGTCTAGCAAACCACACAGAGGATGGATAACATTGCCTAATGACACCTCGCAGGATTAATGTGACTAAGCTTTGCAGTGAGATACTTGGTGCATATTCCGCTAATGGATCAAACAAAGAGTTGGACAAGTTGTTACAGCAGAGGTTAATGCATCTAGTAAAGAAACTGTAGATTCTAATATCCTAACAACAGCTCATAGGTAAAAGTCCCTCTTTGACCATTCCTAGCACAATTTCCTATATCAAAAATCTAACTGGTGGTGTTCACTTTAGCTCAAAATACAACATAACTGGCTACATTCAGTGCAAGTAGCTTACTGTGGAGCAGAAATATGACTTATTTTATTAACTGTATCTCATAAAATTAAATGCTCTGTATGTCAAGGTAGGATAAAGCTTTGTTTTAAGATTTGACTTGTTTATAAGCAATATTCAAATTTCCTTGTAGGAAAGAGAAGTTTGTTTCATCTGCGTTGACCAAAGACTGATTACTCAATCTTTGACTGTAAATGAATATGCAGAGACATATATTCAGTTTGTTTCAATCTCTTCACCACCAAAGAGAAATTTTTCCAGCCCTACTTGGGATCCAGAGGGCACAAGGAGCTTTTCTTTTAAGCAGCACCATCATCTATCACTACCTTTGCCCACCTACTGCATGAGGTTGGGATTAACAGTGCCAGGAGGATCCAGAACATCAGAAAATGGGAGAAAAGGGAAGCAATTATAGCTGGGATCACATTCCCTTAGTCTCCTTTCTCCATAACCTCCACAAACAGGACATTCTGGGCTGAAGACTCACACATTATCTGTTGCCTGTACACTTACTATTATGCTACTGATAAATTTCTGTAAGTAGGTAAAATAGTTTTCAATGTTCTTACTTAACTTGTCCTTTCCAGAAAAGATGAACAATTGAGGTTAAGCCAAACCGATTTTTATAATTGTCTTTTCAGGTGAAATTCCAAATATTTATCTGTGCTATGATATAACATTCCATACAGGAACATTAAGGATTTTTTTTTTCTTTTAGGACTCAGTCCCATGCAATTTGCAAGGGACTTTGTTAAAGAAACGACAAAGGTATGCTCAAAGAAAGCTAGAGTGATGCATAAAGGAGGATTGTAAGGTTCAGAAATATAAAAGAAAAAAAAATGAAATAACATGCCTATACTCCTAGTCCGCTTTACCACTTAATGCAACTACTGTTAATTGAAATTTGCTGTTCATCATTTGCAGAGTCTCTTAATACACATCTTTCATTATGCAGATAAGTTAGTTGTACATGCATGCTCAAGAAACCTTTCTTTGTTAAAAAAGGTGACATCATTTTCTTTTACATTTTCTTTTACAACTGTGTTATTATCTCACTATGAAAATATTCTGAGTTTTATAAAATACCAACTACTCTTGCTTGCTTCCAGGGTGCTTTGCCAATTAAAATAATAAAAAAGAAACAAAAACTGAATATACTTATTTCCTTTTCTGTTAGAAAGCAGCTCAAAATCAAATGCTATATATGTCTCTCCTGATACCTCCATCCACCTCTTTCAAAGTCTAACCAAAGAAAACCCAATCTTTTGCTCAACAAAGAAAATTGTTTTGGATTAGGAGAGCTTTTCAAAGCATGTTATTTCACTCAGAAAGTACCTCATTATGGCCTATGTAAAGAAGCAAGCAACAGTAACTCTAGCAAAGTATTTAGAAGAAAGAATAAGTCTCTTAGATTAGGCTCAAGCCATAGAAGACCCAGATTTAAGATAACATATTTAACTTCGCATATAGACGAAATAGCAGCATTCCCAAGTCATGGAAAGATGGAAGATGATATACAATAACTTAGTGCTCTTTTTCTGATTCTAAGGTTAAATTTCTGCATATCCCACTATCATTGCATTCAACCTAAATGTGAAAGTGAAAGGATCAGAAGATGAGATGGCCCAAGAGACCTATTTTTTGCTGGGGCCTCCAGAGCTTCCTAAACTGCAAGGCAGAGGCACCCTAATGCAGGTTCGGGCGCCAGGAGATAGGAGACCATGTGAAAAATCTCAACCTGAACTTTCAAGAGTTCATTTCTCTCACGCACATGGTAATGAATGAATTCAAAATGTGTCCTCGATTCACCATAAAGCTTTCAAAACTGTAGTTCTTTTATCCAGGGCCTTACTTTTTAAGTTGAATTTACTATTTCTGAGGCAATTAGCTCTCTTATTTTATTTATTTCTATTTCTAGTGACACAACAGACAGGTTAAAGTTTGGCAATGAGACTGTGGGAGTTGCCCAGAAACCTTCCTAAAACAGAGACCAGAGTAGCAGAAGCACCTAAAGCCTTTCCCTGAAAACAGGCAGGATGGTGAAGGGCAAATACGTGACTTGTTCTTTTCTCCTGTACCGGACTGTTCCTGGAAGTGAGATCACACACAGTTTTATACTTGTAGCCCAAGGGCACCTTCTCAGGCACCTGGAATGGACTCTGCTACTATGCTCAAGGGAATGACCCACAGCATTGCCAATTGCAAATGCTCTTGAAGATTAAAAAAAAAAAAAAATTAAAAGCCTAAAACTTAAATTATATGCCTGTAATTTGATATGAGGTACACAACATGGAATGACTATGTTTTAGGATAATGTTGGAAGGCCATCACTGCTGGAGCATCCTGCTTATCCCAGACTCTTTGTCCTTTGTCAACAGTCTTCCAGATTTTGATCTTTCCAAATCAGAAGAGGACATTTTCAGAAGCGGGGGTATCCAGGTCAGGGATAAAACATAAAACTGTTGGACAAGAAAATCATAAGAATTTAGTCACAGAAAGGTGTTGCCAAAACAAGAGAAACCTCAGCTCCTTTAAAGACTACATTTAGACCACCAACAAAAGAAACAGTATTTTTGCAAAAAGGAAACTAGGAGGAAGAAATGGAGGAAGACTGAGGTGGTCACAGTGTTAATCAATTGCAGGTTTTTATTACTGAATACTTTTCTTCAGTAACATTAGACAAAGCAGTATGTTCTAGCCTTCGGTATTTTGAATAAACAAGAGATTTTTGATGAAATGAGTAATCTCTTTATAAAGTAGGGCAGACTGAAGGAAAATTGTCCCAGCTGAAGGAAATGGCAGAATTAGGGAAATTTTAGATGAATTTCAGGGGCTCTCAGTCCTGAGAGCCCTCTCAGAGGTTAAAACAAATTGCCTTGGCATATAATATGCACTTTATTAAATTCAGATGACTGAAGGGAGAAAATTTGCTTTTAGATACCTGCATTCACCCTCAGAAATGTTTTAGAAAAAGAACAACAGCAAATTTAAAGGAACCAAAGTAAAATCTGCCATCCACATATGTAAAATCCTCACGAGTCTGCCAAAAATAAGATGTCTCTTCCCTTGCATTTGCTTACTTGGAAGCAAATTCCCTGAGCATAGCTTGATGATGTGAAATGGTGAAGAACTCCATTATCATTCATGCTTCAGCAGCTTCATTATGTACACAGGCCCAGTCTTACACAGGCTAAAAGAGCAATCCTGATCCATGCTGCATGCCATCTATTACGTACCCTTGCTGAAATACCCATACCACTAACATCTGTCTTGTGCAATGTTAAAAAGGAAAAAAGAAGTAGAGATTCCCATAGATAAAATGCACATGAGGATGACAAAAAAAAAAAAAAAGGAAAACACAAAAACCTATGACAGTCAAATTTTATTAATGGCTCAACCATAAGCATTCAGGGCATAATTAACTATTCACAGGTGAAATTAGCAGATAGGAGTGTCTGTCGTAAGCAAATTGAATAGACCCTGATTATATCAACAGTTTTCAACCAGTGTCCTCTGGTTATCAAACTATCAAATAAATTTGGCCACTCTCTCCCTTCCAGGGAGGAGGGGGTTAGGAGGAAGGCAGAACTTTAATTATCCGGCCACGGTATATGGCAGGTCATTAATAAACCCTAGTTATCTGGCTGCAGGTTTTATAGTTTTACTGTTATCCATCTTTTATCTAAATAAACATTTGGGAAATGCCTTTAAAATTACTCAAGATACTTTGCCCCTTCTCCAATAGATATTTGAAAATGAAACTTTGCTGGATTTTACTATACAATACATGGCGTCACCTCAAAGATTCACACCTTCTTTCCCCTACCGCTGTAATGGGATTATAGAGTTTGGCTGAACATACATTGATGGATCTAACCAACCTGCAAATGCAGATAAGGGTAAAATCACTTGATGGGTTAGTTCTCCTTAATGTATATTTACTCAGCCTTTATGTTATGTATGCATTTTTTACTTTCATGCCACATATATCAATGACAAATGTAAGAATTGAAAAGCCAGTAATAACATAAAAGAACAGCATTTTTTTTGCTCTATGATGCAATTGCCAAGAACACTATCTTCTCATTTGAATAAAGAATAGTAGGAAATTAACATTTTTAGGTCCTCATCCCAATTCCTTTCCAAGTAAATCCAATTTCTAAACTTCCGTTGACTTCTTCTGCAATGCAGCTGGTTCCAGTATTAAAAGCCTTACATCTCATTTATATTGTACCTTTTAACATACAATAAATATGTTTATTGCATAGAGAAATATGAATGTGCATGATATATACATTTGTATAAAGCTAAATATATAAATAGCTCATTTAAAATATTAATTTTGAGGATAAAAAGTATAAACACATTTTCCCATCTATATTTTTCAATATTTTATGTTCTGTGTACAGAATATAATATAGATTTTTTTTTATTTACTTATTTTCTTTTTTTAGTGATATTCAGAAATGTGCAAATTATAATATTTGTTTCATTAAGAAAGCTCTGGATAGCCAATAATTGAAGAGGAGATGGACATTCCAGTTTGTTTTTTCATATGATTTTTCCTAATTCTGGGAATACTTTTCTTCAAATTTTGGATTCTAAAATGAAGAAAAGAACAGTGAATTGGTGAAAAGCAATCTTACTTCCATTTTCAAAAGCTCTCAGCCTCAAACACTTATTGCAGGTTTCACTGATGCAATTAATAATTTTGGTGAATATTCTGCACGCGACCAGAAGCAAACTGATGCAGGACACCTAGGTAAGAAACAAAAGGAAAGCTGATGTAGAAAAGTCCTTCCAAAGGCCAATAGGATCTAACAAAAACAAACAAACAAACAAAACCACTACTAAATTCATACAGTATTAAAGAGGAAGAAAAAAAAAGACATTTTTATATTCTAACATACCTTTAAAAAACTAGAATTCTTTTCAATTCAATACAAGTCCTTGTGATTTAACGAGCAAAAGCTGGATGGATGAACAAGTGCAGACTGTCCCTGGCCAGGGGTAGCAGGTGCCGCATGCAGTCCAGATACCTCAGTAGGAGCAGAAGAGGCTGCCTTCTTGGGGAGTCGCACTTCCTTCTTCACAGAGAGGCAGAGGAGGCTTTATGTGATTTCTAGCTTGTGTGGCTGATGGGTGAGCAAAGAATTAACAGTCATCAAAACCACCACATTGAAAGAACTCTGCCAATGTGGCAAAAAAGCAGCGGAAAAGTTTTGGATACTCTCCCCGGCAACAAAATAATGAAGTGGGAAAACTTGTGGTGACAGAGTAGTCTCACTTTGCTAACATTTGCAAACAATACACAACTGGCTAAAATATTGATACACTTGCAAAACAGCCTGTAAAGGACCAAAACTCATCTCACTGATGGTGCAAAGACCAGATAATCTTTTGGAATCCACCTAAAGATTCTGAAGGATCATCTTATAAAGACGACCATAGCCCAGCAACTAACTCCCTCAGGTGGACTGTGAATATCCCTCCCCTCTACTTAACCTGAGATGCTGATCTAAGGTAACGCCTTATAAGGTTGAGAGCCCCCAGTACACTTGGGTTGGAAAAGCACTACTGCATTTTACCAGGAAAACTCCTTTTAGTTGCACTAATTGCTACTTGCTTATTGATAAGCCTATCTCTTATAACAATCACACCAGTTAATGATGGATGTTGTTATCAAAAAGATCTTGCACGGGTGAATAAAATCAACTAACTAAAGCCTAATGGTTGTTGCCCTTCTGGATTATTTTACTGTTTCCTTTAACGAGATAGCAAGACAGTAAAGATTGATATCTAAAATTTAAACTCCAGGCAAGTATATGTAGTAAATATGTTGGGTGAGATGGAGGAAATTCATGCAGTTTCATTCAAGTCAAAGGAATGGTCAACTTGTTGAAGACTTACTTAACACTTTCAAAAAAAAAATCTAACCAGTATGGACATACAGAGATTTGAAAAAGTATATGATTATCACAAAGGAAAGGAAAAAAACCTCCTTAAATATCCTTAATAAATAATGCATTATTTTCAATTTTGAAGGAGTAAATTTCTGGTCAGATTTAATTAAATATTCTAGTTGACTGAGGAAAGGTATTCACATCCCTTAACATTTTCAAAAGCAATTAATCTGAGCTACGGCTTTAAGTAGTGATTATATCAAGGGATTCATTCTCATATCAGTTTTACAGATTATATCTTGGTATTATTTTTATATTTTCTGTATTTATTATACATTATAAGCAAAGCTTTTCTTCTTTTACAATTATAGTTGCTCCATTTTCCATATATTGGGCTTTGTTGGTGTTATAATTAAAAAGTGGTTCTTTGCACAGGCAGTATTGCACATGGTGAAAAATGGCAGCTATTTTCACACTTCACAGCCCCAGCTGCTATGAACATTAAAAATTACTTAAAACACAAATTTATCGCATTGTGATTACAATGGATTGTGTTGTTATATATTAATTAAATTGTAAATTGCTGTTTTAAATTAAAATACAACTTATTAGGAACAGCGAGAGAATAATAAAGGATAAAGTAATGTTTCATGTAATTGCCAAAATAAAATAAAAAATCCAAGAAAGATAGGGGAAAAAAAGTATGTTCCAGACAACTACCTCTGGTGAAAAATGGTTCTGGAGCTGTTGATGGACTGTATGTTTCAGTTTCTTCAGTGAAGAATAGCCTTTAGCCTCAGAACTCAGTGATTTTTTCTATAGCAAAATAATAAGGATAATAATATTAATCCTGAAAATGAACTATCTTTAGATAAAACACCATTTTTACAGATACACTTTTTCCCCAGTGAAAGGCTATACAGCAAATCTGAGTTCCATCTTTATATGAAAATAGTATCTGGGGCTGGCATTTAAAGTTATGTAGACAGTAGAGAAGATTATAGGGAAGTGGGAAAACAGCAACAAAACAGTACATAAAAGGAATACACTTCCAGAATGACGTAACCTCTGCAAATGATGTATGCACTCTGTACATGAAAAAAGAACACAATGTAAGCCAATAAAATTAAGGAACAGCATCAATTAACAACTTTCCTTTTTGTCAGGAAGTGCAAAAATGGGCAACAGGATTAAGATCAAATATGACCATATTTCTATACAACTCTAAGAAAAATGAGAGAGGTGAACCAAGACTATCATATATTAAATAACCAAATGGAAAAAATATCGATAGGGTTATAGAGTATAGATCAAGCTGTGCAGAAGAAAGAATAGGTTTCTAGGCTTAAAATGCATAGTTAAATAAGGCAGTGTTAAACATGTGAACCCACAAGAGCTAAAGAGGCCACAGTGTAATAGTAAGCATAGTATACTCATATTCAGCATCCTATAGGAATGGACAAGCCCCAAAATTCCTTTTTAAAAGGAATTTAACACAAGCATCTAAAAAGATAAAGGCCTGCAAAGAGACGTGGAAGTTTTTTTGAAGACCTTGTATTAGGATTCTGGAGCCAAGGGAAACAATTATGCAAAAATATCCACAACTTTAAAAGCACTAACATCTGCTAGCACTGAAAGTTATCAAGGCTAGAGAGGCTGAAAATGGCATCCTTCCAAAAGAGGTCACATCCTAATAAAGAAAGGGGAAAAGACCTAATCTTCATCAAATAAAATGTAAAAGAATAATAAGATAGGCCATAAATCATTTTGTGGAGCAGTGTGCTAAAAACATAAAAAACTATGAATATGATTTATTTTACAAATTTACCTGAAGCAAGAAGCTTCTCAGAGAACCTGCAAGTTCTCAGAAAAAAAGGTAAAAAGAAGCACTTAAGAACAATATGGCACTGCAGAAAACTAACTGAATTTGTTATTTTGTTCACCTGTGAAGCAGTTAAGGCAATTCCTACCCTGAAATAATTTTTCTCAGGAAAAAAAAAGATTTTAAAATTTGTCTCAATCTAAGCTATCAATAAAAGAGCATTTAGAAAATCAGATTTTATTGCACACTGCCTGTGCAATGTAAATCAACAAAATCCGCCATGACAAGATGATGCCCTGAATGATATTCTCTGGCATGTGCACAGATTTCTTTTGTCTCCTAAGAAAAAAGAGAAATGCACCAGTTTTCTCACTGACAAACTATCTTGCCTTCCCAGCCTAACCATACTGGCAGTTGTCTACTTCAGTCCTCCTCCTATACATTGACCTGGACATTTGGCCTAGCACATCATGCTGCCTCTGCTATCTTTCTAGCCAAAGCACATATTACCACTGCTCTATGGTAAGGTAATCCATTGTCCCTTGGTGATCAGACTTTTGCCATATCGTCCAAGACTTGAGGTTTCAAGGGGAAGCAGAGTAGAGCCAGGGTATAGGTGTCACTGATGTGACTCCGCCTCAAATTCACACAGACAAACGAAACCAGCTATAACCCTCACTGGTTACACCTTGCTGTTGTCCTTTTAGGAGTCTGAACCCCAAACTGGGGAGTAGTGATTGGATGTTTCTACGTAAGGTTACCCAAGCCAGATTCTGTGCTCCAGAAGGATTGTTTGGAGAAGAGCTGAAAAGAGACATAGTTTAGATATACACATGCCCATAAGCAGTTATATATATATACAAGTGTTTTTAAAGATCCAGAGGAAAAGACTAGGCTACATATGATAGAAGACGTCCAGTATTAGGTTTGTGATCTGTGCAACTCTGTCACAACTTACAAATTTGTTTTGAGTGAAAGAGAAAGAACAAGTAGGATGACAATAGTTGATTGCCAGTTGTATAAGACATGCCAGACTCTGACCCTGCATATTGAGCAGCGAGCTGCAGCTCCTAAGCACAGAAAGGCACTCCTCAACTCCAGCATGGGATATAGCTCTTTATTGCTGGAGGGATTTCATAACCCTCAGTTAATGAGACAGCCCTTACTTTTCAATGAGATCTTTTCCCCTTTAAGGTTGCTCATAGTGATGAGTGGTTTTGTCTTCGTTGAATTAACTATGCTGCAATTTCATCCAGTCACCTGCCAGCAGGTAGCTTTTGGGAGGTCCAATTATAGTCACTGAAATGGTAAAAGACTTTGTTCTTCATTCTAACGCAAACTGATCAAAGTTCTCGTGGGAGTCTGATGTGAGTCCTTTAAAACTTGCTCCTGGTGATATCTTTCCATGAATATGTCTTCTTGAGTAAACAATACCTGTTCACACAGGAAGGAAAATCTTTCCTTTTGGGTCTTCTCACCATCTCATCCTAAATTTTGGTCAGAGATGCTCCTGAGTTTCTTTTGTGACAGATGATCAATGTCTTCACATATTTTATAGCTAGACCTGAGGACCTGCACACTGCATGTGCCAAGAATTTTCTCCTTCCAGCAGCTCAAGAAATGTCCATTTATATAATCTCCCCTGCCTTTTTCATAGTTATCTGAAACCTCCTGGGACCCCATGATCTCTATTTAGGGTGAGTCTAGCTGGATGGTTATGTCAGAATATGCAGAAACTCTTAACAACAGAGGTTCATTTAGAGCTCAGGATACCTTAGGAGGATCTCTAGGAACAGCTCAACACCAGATGTCTCTGAAGAGGCACTTGCAAAACTAGCCATTCATATATTACTTTTGCTTGCAAAAATAACCATTCAAGCAGTGACAATCACAAAGTTCTCAAGGCCTGGTACTGTCTTTAGTCAAGAAGGTTGCCATCCACCTGAAGACTCTAAGATCCAGTTACAGATACAGGGGGGACTATCTGGATTCCCTACAGTGTGTCTGTGCATCTAGAAAAAAAATCAAAACCAAAAAGTAAAAGTGAGTATTTCAAAGAAACTGATTTGATTTGAAATGTGGTTGTCGTTATGGATATTTATCAGCTGTTTTCCTTCCCTCTGCCTCACAGTCCTTGTACATTGATAGAAGCTGACAGAAAACTCAGAAGCATATGCTATGCACTGTCCTATAGGTTTCTTAGGGTACTGTGCGAGCACACGTGTACTTCTTAAATATGCAAAGGCAAAGCAGTCTCTGAGTTCATGTCTTTGTGACACATGCGCAGGTGTGTGTGTGGATGCCCATTCCTCAGGTTACATAAGTAACCTCTTTTCCTGAAATCGATACCTACTACTACATAGCTTTAGGACGAAGTGGAAAATAAAAATAGTTCTAAATATAGTCCTTTTTTTTGAAATGAGGGTTTAGCATTTCATATAAAATCTACTTTTTCATAAAACCTCTCTCTTTTTTTCTTTTTTAAATCATTCCCCAACACATTGGTTTCATAGTATAACTTGACAGCTACTGTTGCAGAGGGAGATGAATGAACATTGACATGCTGGCCAAGGGACACTGATGACACAATTCTATATTGAACTGTATTTTCACCTATTTGAAGGGCATTCTCCAAATAGCATAAATTTGTATGATAAAGTTGTGAAAATTGTGGTAATGACAGTAATGCATGGAAAGCACGGAAATTGTGGTAATGGAAGTAATGCATGGAAAGTCAAAAACCAATGCCCGGCCTTACCTCTGAGGAGCAGTCACCATGATTTTGTGGGACCGTTCACCCCCTGAGAAGCAGAGCTACTACTCGAAATGAGAGGCACTGACTCAGATGAGGATCTGAAAGAAGACATTACATGTTACGGCGTTCCTGTTAGGAACTGGGAGCGCCGCTGAGTGTGCAGGAAGCTACTGGAGTGTGGCAGTAGGACTGTCCAGCAAGCAGGGCCTGCTAACATAAAGAAGTGACTAGCAAGAGACATAGGGCTCACTATATGCCGTCAGTTACAGGTAGAGTAAGAATTTTTCTCCAGCAGCTTGAGCTAGAGTGAGATTAAGAGTTGTGACATTTTATTTAACACAAAATAGATTGTAAATTAATGCCTTCATAGGAGGTGGTAGACATGGCAATTCTTTCTCACTTCTCTTTTTTCCCTTCTATTTCTTCACTAAAGAAGAAAGAACTTCACTATTTATGTAGTTCAGTAAAGAGATTGTTTCATTGTTTTCCTCCCCTAATGATCCTCCATCCTTTCCAGGTTTCACTGAACCTACTTGTTTGAGTCATCTTGTATAACACTTTTACACATGAAAAACTCAAAAGAAAATAGGAAAGACTTACTTACAATAGCATATTAAAGTATTATGTGACATTAGCTACGTATTTTTTTACTCTCATTATAGTAGAGGACATGTTATAAAATTTATAAAGGGTAAGAAGATCAATAATTCTGGTCAAGGAAGTATTTTTAAAAGATTTTTAATATATAATAAAATTCAGTAGAACTAAGGCTTTATTCGTCCAAGGAATCATTTGTATTCATAAACATTTTTTTTTTTAATCTCTTCTAATATTTTTAAAGTTTAGCCATGTTTCTTTAGCCAGCCTTTCTCCAATTAGTTTGTATAAACAGTAAATCATTCCATTTCTTTTCATTACTTTTATTCTAGTTCTTCAGTAAACATCTATTTTGGCAACAAGGATCATGGAATATACATATAAAACGATACTAAAGAAATTCTAAATAGGTGAATGTCTTTCCAGATCTTTTCACTAGAATCCATGTCTAAACCTATAATCACTGAAATATGCAGAATAAGGGTCCTGAAGTAGAGTTTTAGGATAGAGCTTCTTTTAAGGAAAACATTTGTATTATCAAAACATAGCTTCATAGTTTTAGGGAACTTATATCCCTTGAGTTGTGGGACAACAGGACAATTTTGTCACACTATTATGAGATGATTGAGGGAAAAAAACAAGCAAAATCTTGTCAGTAAAGACTGAAATATAAATGCTTTGTAGAAGGCCTTTGCAAGACCTTAAATAAATTGCTATATAAAGTTTTGACAACTCATTGGAAAAAAAAAGTAGGAATAGGTGCAGGCAAGGTCAAGAAACATGACTAAGGGAAAAGGCAGACTAGAGTACAATATATAAGAGAAGTTGCCTTGTTTAGCCTAGAAAAATGAAGCATAAGAGAAGGTGTGATTACATTATACAAATTCAGTAGGTGGCTATATGCCACAGAAGGAAACAAGCTATTTAAGGAAAAGATAACGTTAGCAAAAAAACAGATTAGTATAAACCATTCATGAATAAAATTAGACTGGAAATTAGAAAAAGGTTTCTAACTATCAGAGAAGCAAGGTTCTGGAACAGCCCTCTAATAGGAGCTGTAGAGGGCAGAACACCTATTTAATGTTAAAACAAAGTTTGAATTTTTTCTTAATAAGAGTTTCTTGTATAGACATCTAATGCAGAGAGGGCATTACCAGTGACCTCTCAGCTTTCTACCAGATTTTCATCCTATGCCACTACATTATTTGCTGAAAGGTCGAAGAGGTTCTTAGTTCTCCTAGATCAAAAAACAGAATTGTAAACTTGTGATTTTCCTTTTATTGTGGGTTTAATTTTAAAGAGTCATCTTATGGAGTTTGTGAATATAGAAGAAATGTTCCCCTTTCAGAAAGAAAAAGTAAAGGAAGTCTAGTCTTCCTGGTTGCAGAAATGAATTAAATATCCAAGAGTATTTTAATGCTTAATAAAGCAGAGGCAAATACGACATCTGATATTTTTATCTGAACTAACAGTTTGGGGCTACAGTTATCACATCACTCTCGGCCAATTCCAGCCTTGCCTGGACAACTGTTCCTTGATCAAGTGTCACTGCAAGCCAGCCTTCTTGGCTGCAATGAACAAGTCAGCAATGTTTCTGTCTCTCTTGCTGGTGTTGGCAAACTGTCAGCTAGTTTCGTGTGCTCCAGTTGGTAATGGAGTCAAGAAGAGTTGTGTCATGGTCACCCTTCGTCACTTTCCTTAGCCAAATGGCTTCTTGACAGAATGTCTAGCAATAGATGGTCCTCACAAAGCAGGTCTTCCCACAGTACTTCATCCACAGGAAACTATTGGATGCAGCTGTGGTGAGGGAAGCAGCAGATATTTCAACAGTGAGATGGGTGTTGGGATGTCACAAACTAACATAACATCTTGAAAGGATTTTCCTCTTACAGGCAACTACCAGAGTTTCTTCCCGCACTTGGGTCATTCCTGTTCCCCATGCAAGGGTTTGTAGTGCATATACTGTACAGGGTAACTATACGTTCATGTCATTGCTCTGGTTCTTAGTCAGTAGCTGCAAAGTATTCGTTGTCTAGAGACTCAACTTACACAAACATATATTAGTTAAGAAATGAGATAATTTGACAGAAAACATGTGGGAAGGAGATTTAAGCTCTTTTTTGATCTTGTCAAATAATTTAATAAGTAAATCAGAGTATGGATCTGGGGGCGGGCAGGAAATCATCCATCCTCAGAACTATTGATCAACTTGGACATCCTACAGAATTGCTTATGCATTGTTCATATCAAAGTGAATGATAGCATTCCCAGGCCAGTAAAGGGATACAGTCTTTCACCACTTCCATTTTTTCATATACTTCCCAACCTTTTCTTTAGGTCTTTGCACAGGCAGTCACTATGATTACCACTAAGTAAAAGTGCCCCTTTCCAAGACTTCTAACTGCTTTGCTAAAAGATCTTAGATCTATCTTCCAAGTAAAATAAAGAAATGTAATGAGAGAACCCAAACTCAGGGATAGCAGGGATCCTTGGAAACACCACAATTGTGATGAGTTTGCTGCAGGTTTCATAATTTTGCATTGGTAAAAGGTACACCTGACCACTTCATGCACTATATTTGCATTTCAAGTTGTCAACAAAGATGCCTAGGCCTTCAAATGTGAAGCCCACCTATTTGAAAGCTCAAGAAGTCTCATCAGGCAGTGTGTAGGAGCTTCATTTCAACAGCCGTCATCAAACAGAACGGAACACAGAAAGGATCTCTGAATGCAAAGGGTCAAACAGCTTTTTGATCTTGATCATGTAGACTTTGAACAGAGTCACTCTCTCCTTGGTACTCTGAGAAAACATGCATTTTTCATAGTGTTTCAGAACATAAAATATTTAACAAATTTGAGAAAATTTAGTATGATTTCATTGCCTTAGTCCTCTGGTTTAAAGAGAGTGTCATAACCTCCCTCAAGTATAAAAAAGTGTCAGTATGTTGATCCCTAGCCTTCTCAGCCAGCAAACCTGGAAAGAAAAAGTTCAAATGCTGCAATAACTTTTCTGGTTATACCTGCGGACCTTTCTGGTTCAAGCAGGAATTATTCCAGTTGTTCTGAAAACTTTACTGCATCCTTTTAAAAATATGTCAAAAAAAATGTGTCTGCATGGCTCTGTGAAAGTAGCATTCATTCACCTCTGAGGGAGAAAATTGCTTTCTTGGTAAAAGGATCGAAAAAAAATAGAAATAACATTTTTAACCATACATGTTACTGGAAGAAATGCAAAGTGAAGGTTTTTTCACTCCTAAGTGGCAAAAAATCTGACACATTCTATATTTGCTCTTACCAATGCTCTTTCCATTAAAGGTCTACCTGTACCTCCGGTGACCCAAGGCAGTCTGTGTAGATTTTAGCTTAGTTTCCTGCAGACATGAGGCTTTTGTAATCTGCTTATCCATCTATTTGTCCTTCATACCATAAACCAAAGTCCTAACTAACTAAATTCTAGCAGGTTTTCAGCTTTTTTTCAGCTCCTTTTCAGCTAATAATGACGCAGCATGCTTCGCTGCATACAGCTGTTTCCTGCTTCTCCAGTGTCTATGCCCATCACTGTTAAAATTGCAGTATAGTTGTTTTATCTGTTTAAAAGGTGCTCCCATCTCCAAATAAAATGGATCAAAAGTGGAATAAACAAGCTATTGGTACTAAACCGATACCCTTAAAAAACTGAAATTTATGTTCAAACAATCAAAATAGTTCAATACTAGTCAGTAAAATATAAAATCATAATGCAGGCCAGAAAACATTGAGGCATAACATTAACAGTGACTACAATTAATTAAGATTTAAATTAAAAACTGCAGATATAAATACATTAAATTATTCAGATTTAAAAACAATTTCAAACTCATCCATAGCAGAAAGCTTACCAGAGATTCTGCAGGTCCTATAAGCAATGAACATTTAATAAAAACATTCATAAGATGAGGTAATAGCAGTAAAAAAAAAGAAAAGAAATCCTCTTTGCTTCAGTGTACACTGCAAAAATACTTAAAGTTCACAGTGTGAAACTTTTCTTTCCACAGAACAAGCAAGAGCAGCTGTCTTTCCTACACTGAAGAGATAATAGGAGAAAATCTACACAAAGCAATTAAATTATGAGTAACAACTTGTCAGCTATAGACAGCAACCATTGAAGAGTTCTAAGAAAAATTAAAAATAAAACTGCCAAACAGTAATTCCAATATGATAAATTCTTTTTAAATTGGCCTTAGTATCAGGGAAATGAAACCTGACAAATGAGTATGTATCAGTTTTAATAAGGCTTCCAGGATGGTACACAAAACTATGGGCTGCTATCTGTACAAAGAAAATTTCTACAAATGATAAATAACAAATAGAATTAGCAAGCACAGAGAGAAGTGTGGTGTAATGCAATAGAACAACGGCTTTGCAAAGAGCAGCCATGGATTTGGTTGGGTCTAAGGAGGTCAAGAATCATGAGATTAGGGCTCTTCTGAGTGACAATGGCATTAAGATCTCCAGAAAGCTGTTGACAGTGTCCTCCACCAAAGACTCTTAGGGAAATTAAGGGACTTCATGACCTGGACAATTAGGAGAGCCAGCTCTACTTTTCTCAGCACCTTAAACAGCTTTGAATTTTGCAGACTCAAGTAACTGTCTGGCCATGGTGACATTTTGCCCATCTGCTCTTTGCTTTGCAGAGCAGAACCTTTGGTTCTCCCCTGAGAGCAGGTCTGATGAGGGTATGTCATGAGTCAAACTGGGTGCAATTAGTACATTAGCACTTTCAACTCTTGGGTTATTATCTAATGAGAGTAATGACATTTAATGATATATGCATACATTAGATGGTCTTTTTTTTTTTCAAGGAACCAGTGAATCAGTGAATATATTTATAAAGGAGCTACAGACCAGTGAGAACTTTTCTTCATCAATTCTCTTCTTTTTCTCTTCCTAGTTTTGCATGTCATTTACAGTATTTTGTGAGCAGGTGGTGTTTCAGCTGCTGGGATTCACAAAGTATGATAAAGACAGAGACTATTGTAAATTTTCTTTTACTGTTTTTTTTTCTACAAGCACTTTCTCTATGGAGAGGAAATATATATCCTATAGTAGTTAGTGGTAGGTTTGGAATATTTGCCTTAATCATCACCATCAGATGAACAGGTAAAAAGGCATCTAATTACTTCAAGAGAAGACACCTTTCTGATTTGCTTTTGATGCAAAACACTCTTTTAGAACTTACTATTTTAGCATTGTAATACTGTATGAGAAATTGTCCATATATTACCAGGAGAGAAGAAAAGACCATCCAGCTTTTGCTCAAAGGCAAAATCTTGCTTTTCTATCCATAATACTAGAGGACATTAACAGAAACCTCCAAAAATATCTAAAAATTCTGCAAGTCTGGAGAGCTTTGTTTGCAGAGGTTTTGTAGGAAGTAAGAAAGAAATCTAGGACATGTTCAGTAATACTTGCAATACAACTCCCTTCCAGCCCTCCAGCATTGCTATCACTGTGCCACTAATTAAAATAAGAATAAAGGTATTTCAGGTAACAGACCTGTTATGCTGCCTTATCCTGAGAAAAATAAGAGAGTGATCAATTGGGGCTGTTATTAAAGATTTTTAAGAACTTAATGTTCTTGATAAATTTACTTCAGCTACTGATGTCTTTCCTGCATGTCTTTTAGTTCCAGTTATTTAAAAGGATATTCTTATGTTTTAAACCTTGCCGGTGGCAATAGATCATCTTTGTGAGTCCTCTTAGATCATAGTAGGTGAGTTGAAGGCACCATTTAAAACCATACTACCTGATGAAATGGCATGGTACCCCATTCTAGATACATTTTAAAGTCAGAACATGACTAGTTCAAAATGAGGAGTCAGTTGGAAAATCCCATTGCAGATCCAAACTTTTAAAAGTGCTTGGGACTTGGCTTTCGTTTGAGCTCCTGTCTAACACGAAATATTGTCTGTGGACTGCTCAGTCTACAGAAAATTATTTTTGGTAGGAGGATGACCCCACCTCCCCAGTTCCAGGAAAGACTTATTTCAAAATCTGGTGAAATTATGCCAATCTCTGAGTTCCAGGTTTGTCATGTTCTAGAGATCTCTCCGACGCTGTTGTTTCAGCAGCTGTACTATTCAGACAAGGCAACTTGCAAACCATGGTTAAGGCCAGTGGCAGATACTAATAGCAGCAGCTTCTTTCCATTTCTCAAGTCTATTTTAAATTAATAAGAATGTTCCCCCTCTGTTTTTCATCCACAAAGAGACCCCCTTCGCATATTAATTTAATGTTAAATTGATGGATTAAATTATACCAAGCTCAAAATCAATTCTGCACATATCCATTAGAATGGACTAAATCCCTTAGTAAGGATAAAGCACAGAAAATGCATTTAGAGACACTGATAAGTCCAGGTCCATTATATGTCATTTTAAACAAAGAGGGGGAAAAAAAAAAAAGAAAAAAAAAAGGCCCCTTTGGAGACACTCTATCAGCTATTAAACAGAGACATTGCATGCACAGGGAGATTGATGATTAGCATTTCCATTCTCAGAACGGCTCTCCCTGAGCTGATGATAACAAGCAAATGCCTCTTCATGTCTTTGTCACAGTTCACAGGGAAGCGGATGCCTAGACTAAGCTTTTCTCCTTTGTCTTTCCTTCTGTGCGATCAGTTAACAAGTGCAAAAGCACAACACTTTCCCTGTTTGCTGGAACTCCAGAGTTCCTTCATTCTGGAAGTATCAGATGGCAGCTCTATCTCTTTTTCTTTCTTGGCTTTCTTCTCTACTGGTCATTTCATGTCTGTAAGCCTCCTTGATCCTAAGCTCATTACATTAGTGCCTAGCACTGAAGGTCTCTCCTTTGACAACATGGGGCAAAGCCATTTTCACACGGCTGCTAGCCAGGAGAATCACCGCGTTTGGCAGAAATTTGAGATGAAGTCCCTGTGCCTCCTGAGCTTTGATATTCCTACGTTCAACCTCAAATCTGAAACCACATTTCAAGGATACCTCCTATTTCTAAAACTGATTACTCTAAACCTGAGAAATTAGAAAGCTTGTACAAGTCTACATTTGCACCTAAGGTCTCTCATCTTCTTCACCAAGTAGAGATTTTTGGCTCAGTGACTCTCATGAAAGAAAGGTTATCTCTTCAACAGAAAAAAAAAAAAAAAAAATCTGTTCCAGATGTCTGTTTTCTGGATGGAAGCAGTTTTCAAGGCTGATTAGAAAGTATGTAGGACCCTCCAGCCTTTCTTGAGCAGTTGCCTTCTTGGCAATGAGAACCGTTCTTAACATTGACAAAACAAAGTCTTCACTGGAGCTGGAGAACAGAGCCATGTGAGAGTCAAGTATAAATCCAAGCATATTGGCTTAGAAGCAGGCAGAGGTATTTCATGCAGAAAAGGGGGAAGAGGAGAAATTAGTTAAGATTGTTCTTTTGGCTTTTAAACTTCTCTGTTTTGAAGGCAGTGTTTTTTCCTTATTTTATGTTCAGATTCAGTGTTTGAACTCATGAAAATGAGAATTATTTTTCCCAATAATTCCAGTTTATTATTTTAGACCCTGCAGTTTCTCCACAGTAAAAATCTGTGGATCATTATTGCAGTTTAATGTGTGCTCTTTTGTTGTTTTTGTTGTTGTTTTGTTTAACTTGTGATGATTTCTACTACAAAGTGAAGGAAGGAATACTATAACTATAGGTCGCTTCATGTTAATGATATACAGAGGATGAAAATCATATGTGTTTTCAAATCCCAATTTACTGGTATGGAAAAGCTCATTCTGGTGAAAAAGAATGATGCAGAAAAGCACTGAGCGTGCTACCCTTTGATGAGAAAATACAGTAAATATAGGGAAGCGCATTCACTTTAGGTACAACAGAATAGGCCATCATATGAGGTGAAATACTGAAATTCCTAACTCACTTTTACGTCTTACTCCTCCTGTGAGAAGTGAAATTGTGACAAATGGCTGCCATACTCATTATCCTGCTATTCACAATAAATAATGTTTTGCCTAATGTTTTCATAGAACTATTTAGTCCTATCAAAATGAATGTATCTATACACGAAATAAGGTTTATTCTGTGTAACCATAGGATTTGGCCTATATTTTATCAGTCTTTTATTTCAAATTCATAACATTGAACTAATAGTATGCATTTACCTGTATGCTCTATATGCAGACAGCTTGAATCCAAAACATTTTTACCTGTGGTAAATGTAATTGCCTGTCTTTTTTACAGAAGGAAATAAAGTATTAAATAATAAGGATCTATCTCTTTAGACCTGTCTCTAATGTTAACTTGCTACTTGACAATATATAAGCCCCTAAATTTGACTTTAGCAAAAGAAAAAGGTGAGTTCGTACTTAGAACTAAAAATGTCTGTACAATCCTAGTTCAAAATAATATTTATGACAAAGGTGGGAAAAGAAAGCTCCATTAGACCATGAGGTTTCATGGCATGTTTGGCTTATTGAATCAAAAGGGTAATGGATAGGACACATTCTGATATCTTTTTAATTGAAAGAATCTCCTAATACTTTAGTCATATTTCATTCTTTCCAACTTTGTATTTTTACAATTGGCAAAACTAATCCATACATAATGCATCACAGTAATATTTAATATTCATATTCATGATTTTTAGTGATAGGAACATAGTGGAAAAGCAATTACTTTTACTAGAGGGTTAATTTTTTATTTACAAGAAATATATGCATGGTTTTGTGTATTGCAATAAATATTTCAATGTTTACTCTCAGTGAGCAAATATAATCTTTTTCTAAACATACAGTCTTTGTTGCTACATTGTAAGGGCTGTTAATCACTTGGAACCAGGCCTGGTTAAACAATTGCTGTTAAAAGACTTTTAGTTGAACAACCAATTTTCTGACAAAAAAAAAAAAAGGAAGCAGAAATATCAAATTTTAAACATCATGTTTTCATTGGAAACATCATCAATTGACAAATGGAAAAAGAAATATAGAGGGCTATCCTTTGACCAACAAAAGAAATGTTGTGTTCTGAAATGATACTGCTACATTTCACATGAGTAGTATTCTGATGTCATGCTCCTATTTTCCTCTCTACGTATACTGTCCGCTGTGATGAACTGCAAAAGCCACCAGCAAGTCACCTCCACATGAAACAGAGGACAGGGCAGGCCTTCAGCAAGGAAGCCTCCAGGGTGGAGGAAATGGAAAAGCAGAAAAAAAATCAAAATACTTTTGCCAGCAAGTAATACGTTAGAATAAAACGTTCATGTTTTTTTTCCAAGTTTAAGCAAAGAATGAAAAAGGAAAGGGAGAAAGGAGGAAAGGAAAGCTTTTCCTGCCTCATTTTCCCACAGAAGATGAGAAAAATCCACTTGCTTTAGAATTATTACTAAAAACCTGGCTTTATTTTTAGCAAAGTATTTTCATTCATCACTCAATATCTACTTTGAAAACAATTAAATAAATAAAACTCAAAAATAAAAGAAGTAAACCCCCTATTTCCTCCCCCTCCACCCTCAGTGTTTGAAGAGAATATTCCAGTTCATGCATTTCGGCATGCAAGTTATTAATCTCTCAGCAACGACCTGTCACTACTGAAACGACACACCACCCTCCTATTTTCATGATTTAGATGAGTATATGGATCTTAAAATCAGGTTAAAATTCTCTCTATACTAAAATACTTCTGATATTGTACTTGATTTTAGACATGTAATTTTATATTTTCATGATCTCATATACATTCATAGGCCCACCCTCTTGAGTACATTTCTGAATGATGCAACAACACACTTCCAAAAGCAGGATAGCCATCAATTGATTCTGACAGTTCATTTCCTTATTCAATCCTGACTGCAATCATACTGATTTGATGAATCACTTGTAGGCAGGAGCATGATTCAGTATTCAATTGTAATGCAATGTTTTGATGAAAAGTTCTCCACACAGTAAAATATAGTTGTAGTACAATGTATTTGACTACACGTTGCTATTGCAAGCATATGTTGTCTTAGGATTTCTCGCAGGAAAACTACTTAGTCAGACATACTGAATGATAATAATGGCTGCCAAATCAAGACAGAGTTAACATCATTGTCACTTAATGGGGATTAATTTAACTAGGGCTAATGCATGTAAAAATAATTAACCAGAAGTTCAATATGCATAAAACTGTATGCTTTAGTCTTTACAACAGAAGTAGCTAAGTAAAGATAAATCCTGTAAAGTTCACTCACTGTTCAGTAGACCTTAGTAAAGAGCATAGGATTTCCTAGAATCAGTACTCAAGGACAGCCTGATTACATGAGCGCCGGTCAAACATTCTTTTTGTCTGGCTTAGGAAGAGTGACATTCACAAGGCTTTGAATCAAGTTCTGCTTGCAATGACAAGTTCCTTGTCTTACATTCTAGGTATTTCTGAATATTTACTTGCAGGACACCTTGTAAGAAACTACAATAATAAATTAATTCTTTGGGATGCTTGTTACAAAGATAAAGAAAGTATCTGTCATAAAGCCCAAGTCATACAGAGACCTATCCCAGATAAATTGTGCAAAGATAGGACGCAAAGAAGTAATTAGCAGCAGAAGTCCCTGGGGAGCTTCAGTCAACACAGAGCAACAGACACTTCTGTAACAGCATTTTGACTCTTGATGCAGTTGGTCCATGCTAGTCACAGCCTTACTTTAGAAGTGCACTCATCAACTGATAATAAAATATTTATTCTTATTTCTTATATATTATAAATATACATTATATTCTAGTGCATTATATTAGAGTGATGGCTAATTATTACAATGTCAAGACTGAGTGTCTGAGACTGTGGAAGTGGAAAGCAATATTTATATGATCACATGATTTTGTTCCTCAAATACAGACTGTACAGACAATATACACAGCAATATACAACAGAGTAATGGACAAGGTATACAAACATTACATGTAGCAGCGTGCTGATAAGGTGTACAAAGGTTATGCTTCCCATTTTGATATTTTCTGGTTTTGAGGCTCCTAACTTTCTGCATACAAAGCAAAAACAGTAGATAAAAGGGCAAAATTACCTCATATACCATCAATATTTGGCTTATGTATAGAAATCTTTGCAGACTAATTTCATGTTTCATATCTTATGGAACAGCTTCCTCAGTTTAGACTATCTAATCTGCATAATTTTAAGATCAGGCCGTAGACAAAATTATGAAGTGAATTATTTTAATACTTGCCAAAAGAGACTAGAAAAACATATATCATGAGTTAAAGAAGCATAGGTAATGAGGTCTGACAGATTAACTTTCCTGGAATGTGCCTAGGGTATCCCCTCAAGAAGAAGATGATTTCAAAATCGACATCCTTGAATGAGCTTTTGCATAAGCTTTACCTTTCTCCTCCTGAGTGTTACAGGGAAAAAGAAAAAGAAAAAAAGTTTAGTGTTTGTAAAAGCAAATAAAGAGAAATTTTAAGGGCAGATGAAGAGATCTAACGGCATGTTCCCAGAGGAAATGTGAAATGAGAGCAGAAGCAAATATTCTTGTAGGCAAACCATAATGGAAGTTTGTCTGGTTTAACTAGCAATTGGTATAGCTGCTACTCATACACGCAGTTAAGCTTTTCCATAGCTATAAGTACATGTACACTGCAGCTAGTGGGAATGCAACAGCCAGTGAGTGTTCTGTAATAAAAAAAGAAAGAAGCTCAAGCCAGCCTCAAACTTTTCATCTCAGTACTAGTATCCATCTATCATGGCAGAAGAGCCATCAATTAAAATTTGAGTAAAAATTAAGAGGAAATATTCAGGAGAACAGACAAATTCCAGATTGCTCCTGGTTGGGGTACTGTTTTTGTTTGTTTGCTTGCTTTTGGTTTTCTTTTCATTTTGAAACATGTTTAAAGCTTCTGTGGATCAATTACACTAATGGCTTGGTCCTAGTCACCAGTTAACAGTAGATCAGTCCTGCCGAGAATTTCTACAGGAAAAATATCAAAATATCTGAAGATATTTGGAAAGAAGCAGGTTTGGAAAAAGCTAAAGTTTTCACAACTATTTACTCTGCTTTGTAGCTCTGTAACATAAAAAAAAAGGGAGCTGTTCCCTGTCTCTCAACTGTTTGCATCAATGTAAAGAGTCAGTTAATATGCAGTCTACCGCTAAAGAATTCATCAACTTTAAACCAAACACTAAAGCAGAGAGTCAAAAATAATAATATATACTTCAGTTTAATATAAATTACACTTAGCTGTGTTGAAAACCTCATAATCATCTAATTATAGCACAGCACCACTGGAGAAAAATCTTTCTATACAGCTATTCAGACTGTTTTTCCTCTGACATTATCACAGATGGAAACTGATGGAATGGATCTAAATGCCTCCTTCCAAGCCACTTACTCTAATGAAGATCCCAGATCCACTCCCAACTGAGCATCTTCCAGTTGGCAGAATCACATCACGGTCATTTTTTGATAAAACATGAGAAATGCAACTGAGCTATTTTACAATGCCAACACAATATTTTATTAACAGGAGTTATTAAATCCAGAGTATAGTCTGCTTCAATAGAAGATTTTCAAAAGTCAAAAACTTGCAAGCCCTGGAAATCCTGAGGTCCCTTTGAAGCAACCTTGAGCGCAACCCAGTACCTGATGCACATCTACCCACTGAGCGTTACATCGGGGGCTCTGCCATAGCACTAGGGTTGCTGATGCAATGATGCTCCTATGCAATGAAGAGATTCAAATGCTTTTGGAATTGGTTCTGTGTATGAAATAATGACGAAAATCTTCATCATTGCCACAGTTTAAGAGTGGCAGCAGCATCCTGACATCTACCCAGATTTACAAAAATGATGCAACAAGAATTTTCCAGATTTACATATGTCGATATAGATTTCTGGTGATATCTGATCATTCAAAAATCCTGTCATGCCATTTATAAAACATTTTCTCCCGTTTGCTTCAGAAGTCACAAAAGTTGTAATTAAAATGAACTGATAGAAATTGTTGTGTGGTAAGTCAATCAGAGACTCTTCTAGGGGTACAAAGCAGGTGCAAAATGTTTTTCTGATTGTCATTTTGAAGGTATTTTGCATAATTTGCTCTAGCATGAACCATAAGCAAGGCCTATAACAATGACCCCTTAAAATATATTATAGCATTATAGCGAGGACTCATGCAGGATTTAAACACTGCTCCACAGGTTAGACAGATTCTTTGTGATCTAGAGAGGACAGAACCAATGCTAAAGCCCATTCCATTATTCTTAACAGGGAATAACAAGCAGCTGTTATTTGATTGTAAACAGTTACAGCTCATCCAAAATAAAACAGTAGCAAAAAAGGAGAAACAGAGGGGAAGCTTTGTTGTCTGCCTTGCCTCTATGCAAAGATAAATTTCAATGAAATATTTTATACTGTTTGAAGTTATATGTGAGCTGATTTGCAATCTGGAGAGTGTAATTTGAGAACGAGGTAATTGTATATCCGAAACACTACTCAGAGTCATATGCGAGATAACAAAGATGTTTTGGTATCTGTTAGACTGTCAGTAACCGGGCTGGGACTAGCTAGTACTCACTCTGTGTCAGTACATTGGTGCATTGCAGTGGCAGAGGAGGAGGACCCATCTTTTCCCACTGTGAGTGGGCATAGCTGGATATGGTCATACACTTACACGCTCACATTTCGTAAAATATATATATATATATACACATAAACGTTATTATATTTAAGGAGTTAAAAAAATAAATAGCTCTACTAGTCACACACAATTTTAATTGTCTTTTTCCCAAAATTGTAAATGCTTGTCTGCATGAGATAAATCATTTGCATCTCTTTTAATCATGACACTAATGTGACATTTGAAATGAAAAAAAAATGTTTGTTCGGAACAGATACCTGAAAACTATTCAGATAAAATCTGTATAAAAGCAATTCTAGGAAATCTAAAACTCAAATTCTGTCTTAAATAATGAAAAAAGTTTGTAAAAGCTATTATTTTTACAATTCCTTTTCTTACATAATTTTATAAATTTGTAGTGATTTAAACTCCAGGCATTTACCCAGGTGATCTGTTAACTGTGTGGTTGAAACTGCTACCAAATCTGATTGCATCAAAAATATATAGATTTATTTTTGTCAATTTCTGGAAAATGAATATATTTTTAAAAAAATACTAAAATCTTTGTCTTTATAAAATTAAAATATTGCTACAAATGCAGACAGTTTCTATTTTTTTAAAAAAAATCTACTTTTAACTCTACTTTAATCTCAGAAAACTAAGAACATAGAATCATCACCCCTTCCAATGTGAGGCCTTTTTAAAAAAAAATATATTTTTATTCTTTTAACTGCAATGCATTTTCATTCTTTATTGGCATTAGTCTAACAGACATACCTGTTCTTTTAGCAGTCTTACTGTTTGAAACATACATGTGCAATGCAAGGTCTCTTTCTGCATCACTTCGATAGCACTAGAACAACCATCATCATTTCTCAAAGCAAGAGCTCCACCATTTGTTGGCCAGGCACAGTGCACATCACAGCGCCAGAAGAGATGCATACGCGTTTTCCAGCATTATTTTACAATAATGTAATGTAGTGCTACTTATTTCCAGACACTTTCATTGCAGCAGAAAGTCTAGTTTTTTGCAATATCGAGGGACAGGGGTGAAAAGGAAGATGAAAAAGTGTAGGGCATCAATACTTGCGTATAACTAATATGCACAATCCAAGGATGGACCCATCCGTGCATAGCACCAGATGACCAGGACCACAAATGCACATACATAACCAAATCCAGATCAGCAAATATAGTCTTCTGGAAAATATTATCTCAAAGGAAAAGTAAACTTAGGAAAATATCGCATAATGTATGATGTGTGTCTCTAGAGTATTAAGTGCAATGGAAAAATTGCACAGAAAAGCAACAGGATGTTTTAAGCAGATTTATATATACACGTATATAGAGAGAGACCTGACAATATTATAGTAACAAAATTACAGACTTTGTAAATGAAGTAACTACTCCTGAAACTTAAGGGCAAATTTCAGTTTCCTCAGGAAAAGAGGTTCCAAGCTACACCTTCCTTTTGAGCACATTTCTATGCAGTGCACACACATATTTCAGGATCCTGCCTTCGTAGCCCCGCAGACACAAGAGCAACCAATACACCCTGTTGAAGTTTTTATCTGGTCTACTGATGTTTCCTGGTTTATTACTACTGCAGATTGTTTATTAATGTGTATGTATAGAAATGCACGTGTGCAAATAGGCATGCAGGTGTACATATAGTTCTGTGTATGTTATTATAATATACCTAATGATCATGTTGCATATTTTGTATTACACATTATATACAATTTGTGGTATACTCTAGCAGCCAATGTTCATTTAAAGTTTACAGGTGAATTGAGCATCATTTATATTAAAAAAAATAAAAATAAATTAAATTTAAGGGGTTGAACACAAGCTCCCACATCACACAATGCAACTGAGACAATATTGCCTCTAAATTCCGCATTCAGCCACAAACCCATCCTTTTCCACAACTCCTGTGTGATTCAGAGTTGCAATATATTTGGAAATATTTGACTAAAATGAGAAGCAAAAGACATTCCAAAGAGTTGCAAAAATTTTAAAAGATAAGATAAAAGAAAATTCCTGTTGAACTATCTACTGCATAATTAAAAGAATGAGAAATGTTTTATTTGGGCATTGGCTAATTAAATAAAATTTTAAAAATCTGTAATAAAGACACATTAATAATAAAATATTAAGAAATCTTAATAATACCCTACAATGGAAACAAGCATGATCAATTTAAGGAAGCATACAGTTTCTTCGGGCTTAAAATAATAGCAGAGGCACTGACAATAATAATTAGAAAAAAAACCTCACATTCTTTTCTGTAGACATGCCATGATGCCATGATTTCCTCCTATCCTGGAAAGGCATTGAGATTTCAATGGTTTTTAGTGAACCTGTGTGAGGGTATCTAGATTGCTTTGTTGTTCTAGTACAGGGCATATTTAGCAACGGTATGTTATACTTTTCATTTTTGAGTCCTGGTATTCTATTTTTTTAATATGAAAAAAGAATTTAAAATTGTTCTCATAAGACTAGCCAGTCACTTAAACTTGCATAGTGTAATGTAAGAACAATGCACTTATTACCCTAATTTATTAATAAATAAATCAGAATATTTCTAAGGTCAAATTCTGTTGTGGGCTTTTTATTCTTGGTACAAGAGGGTGGAATGTCACACAGTTGTGACAAATGAAGATGACCTGAGCCCTCCTGCTTTTACAATCTGCCAATATTTTTGTGGTAATAAGAGGCTCAAAACAGAAAACAGAAATGCAAGAGCTTGTTGTGTGTCCTAAAAACATTTAAAGAAAGATTATTAGCTTCTTGCTTCAATATATGATGATAAGGTGTCTGGTGTATACAACATAAAACCCCATTAACCATTTTTCATTGGCACAACACATTTAAAGCTCATGTCTAATTTGTTATTTAGTATCTCTGGGAGTTTTTAAAATTAGTGGTAAAAATACAAGTTAAACTGCTTTAACAAATCTCACTTCAGCATATAGTTGGAATTTTTGTTTAAAACATTCTTTCCATTATGATTTCTATTATCTCTTATTGTTATACCAAAATAATAATTAAAAAATATAAATCCATACTAAATGACCTTTTTGGTATTATTTCATTATTTTATATAACCAAAGCCATGATTGCTTTGCTAATACGAGATAGACATTAAAATCAAAGATACTAGTTCAGCGCAGGAAACAGCTGTCGACTTGCAAAGAGTACAGTGGTAAGATATAAGCTGTAAGTAAATAATTTTTCAAAAATTACAACTTCTGTTACATTTGCAAAGAAAAGGGAATTCATTAATAAACAATATAAAGAGATGATATTCTTATTACATTCAGTCAACTCAGAATTTTTAGATTTTTTTCCAAGTCAGCATTCAACACAATTAGCTGTGGTTAGTGAGCTCAAATACAACTCAATTGCCTTGTTAAATATTACAAGAAACTGTTGCCATAACTTTGTTTCAATAGAAAGAGCGTGTAATGTGGTTGGAATGCTAATGGATGACGTTGCAGAAAAGAGGAAGCAGGTTATCATGTTCAGAGCACTGACAACTCAAAGCGTTTTGTGATACTAAACAACAACAGTTACTTGACTAGCATGATAGCATTAGAAGAGCCACATCTTGACCTATAATGAAGAAATGCCACACTCAGAAAGTGAATTAAATTTAAAAAAAAAAAGCCCTAAATGCAAAAAACTTGACACCAAGTTTCAAGGTAGTTAGTATAAATATGGAAAAAATAAACCATTGGGTGCATCTTATCTCTGTGGTTCCAAACATAACTACAACAGCAAGTCCATCTACAGAAGAAAGTAGATACTTTCCTCTTTGGGAACAGAGCCAGATAAGCCTCGCCCATCCCTTTTCTCTTGGTTATGTTTTAATCTTCTAATTACAAAATTATCATAGAGAAAAGAATAGGGCACCAATAGTATAGGGAAAGTACTAACAGGAAGGTATCTGGGATTTCAAGGCCCATATACCATAGCCTTCACCTAGATTATGTTTGAAAAGCTACAAAGTGTAGCTCAAAAGGATATTTGAGTCTTCATTTATTGTATTTCCTACTTTATTGTGAAAGCTAAAAACATACTTGCAAATGTTATCTCTCCACGCTAATGTTACCAACCTCAAGTCCTTCTATGACCAGGTGCTTCGCCAAGTGGATGAGGGAAAGGCTGTGGACATGGTCTAGTTAAGACTTCAGCAAGGCCTTTGACACAGTCTCCCACTGCACTCTCTTGGAGAAGCGGCCAGCTCATAGATTAAACAAGTGTTCTCCATGCTGAGTGAAAAACTGCCTGGATGGCCGTGCTCAGAGTGTGGTCGTGAATAAAGTTAAATCCAGCTGGTGACCAGTCATGAATTATGTTCCCCAGGGTTCAGTGTTGAGGACAGTCCTGCTTAACATCTTTACCAATAACCTGGATGAGGACATTGAGTGCACCCTCAGTAAGTTTGCTGATGACACTAAGTTGGGAAGAAGGATTGATCTGATTGAGGGTTTGGAAGGCTTTACAGAGGGATCTGGACAGGCTGGATTGATGGGCTGAGGCCAACTGTATGAGATTCAAGAAGGTCAAGTGCTGGTCCTGCACTTCAGTCACAACCACCTCATGCAGCGCTACAGGCTTGGGGTGGAGTGGCTAGAGGGCTGTGCAACAGAGAAGGATCTGGGGGTGTTGGTCAACAGCCCACTGAACATGAACCAGCAGTGTGCCCAAGCGGCCAAGAGGGCCAATGACATCCTGCCTTGTATCAGGAACAGTGGGGCCAGCAGGACTAGGGAAAAGATTGTCCCCCTGTACTCGGTGCTGGTGAGGCCACATCTTGAATACTGTGTTCAGTTTTGGGTTCCTTACTACAAGAAAGACGTGGAGGTGCTGGAGTGTGTCCAAAGAAGGGCAACAGAGCTGGTGAAGGGGCTGGAGCACAGACCTTGTGAAATGCAGCTGAGAGAAAACTTAGGAAAATGAAATGGTCAAACTAAATGGTCATTTTAAGTCTACAGCTTTAACTTAAGTACTAGTTCAACCATTTCTGAATCATTATTTGTAGAATGATTTCCTCTTATGCTTATGTCCTATTCACACCCAACCTTTGCCATGACCATCCTGAGTTTCGCCCCTGTATTATACACCCATTATATACTTTCACGCTATAGTAATCTTACCTAGAGGCTATTTATAGTCACCGATATTCTATTCTATTCTATATTCTATTTTATTCTAAAGAATACTTTTCTATCTTTTTGTGTCATAGCTTCATGTGGGCTAGCAGTTCCCCAGACACATATCAAGAAATTTCACTCATGAATTCCAAGAGGTGTTGGGCAGGCTGAGACCTCTTCTACTCTTAATAGGAATCTAGCAAGTTGAAAACAATTACCTATCGTCAGGTGGCTGCCTGCTTTGAATGATTTTGCCAAATGTTACCATTCCCGGTTTGGTTGCTTATAGTAGAATTTCCCTATGAAAGTCCGTATGTGCTTGTCCCTGCTGCCACTGAACAGAGATCTATTACAGTAGCTCAGCCAGAATTTCCAAACAAGGGTTTCAAAGTATTTCTTTCGCCTGTATTTTATAGTCCCAACGTTGATAGAAATGACTTCTGTTCCTGCACTGACATTGCCAGAACAGTGACTTTTTTATTCATCAGTTATCCTGGACTGGGTTACAAGTATCTTAGGATGTCCCACTGTCCTTTTTCTTGAATCTCATGGTATACTATTAAAATTAATCCTTCTCCTCCCCACAGCATTTTTGGCACTTTTCTAGCTTGTTGATGAGCATACTTACTTAGAGGTTTATTACACCTATACTTTATCCTGTTTTAAAGCTCTTTTCACTAGATTAGCACGCTGATGCGTAAAACAGCCCTCTCTCTTCTTTTGTGTGTGTTTGTGTATGGCAGCCTTTTATCTTTGCCCTCAGCTCTGGGAACATCCCTGGCTTATGCCACCCAAAAACCCACTGCCAACACCAGATACGCAGCCGCACACTGTCTCCCCCAGGATTCCTCCACCCCTGCCAGTGCCTTGGCTGCCAAGACTGCCAAGACTGACAGTTTTGCCCTGTTTCTGCAGCCTTCCTGCCAGAGCCTCGTCACGACTTTGGCTCTGCTTTGGAGCATCTGTGTGCACGATGAAGGTCTATTCACCAGGGGGACAGGTGACCTCGGTGGCATCTCTGCTATCTGCTTTGGGGCACATCTGAGGCTGGTCCTTAATGAGTTTCTCTCAGAAGCCGTACTCCACTAGAAAGAAGCATCTACCACCATCATCTTTATTTAGCTCCTGACTTTGATAATCGTCATTCTGTAGCCTTCAAGACATGTATTTTCCTCTTTTATGCAATTGGTTTGGATTGTCTCTTTTTTTCTGCAATTAGTTTGGATACACACTGGATAACTGTGAATAGACAAACTTTGCATTGCTCGGTGTGAATTTTGAACTTCATCTTAAAAAAAATGAATGATAAGTGTAGCAAAACTGAATGCACTCAGCTTTTTAAAAACGAAATAGCTATAAGAAGCAGAAAAGATATATAGGCTCACTTAAACCTCATTTTAGTTAAATTTATCTTTCTAAACAGAAGATTAAACATCCATGAAACTGAACAAAAAGATAAAATGTAAAATAAGAAGTAACAGTAACTTTCAGATTTTCATTTCCTTTCAAATACCTATGTGCACTGCTGAAAGAAATACAAATATGTCTTTTTTTCTTTTTTTACAAGTCTCTTACATTTTAGGTCATTTTGTAAAGCAGTAAGTCACTCCAAAGCAAATTTGTATGGCAGTGAAACACTGTTTCCTGGGTGATTGCAGTAATCAGCCATAAGCTTCATAAATCTAAGATAACATAAAAACCCCAACATGCTCCATTACAACAAGGGATTAGACCAGCATTTCAGATGTGTCACATTCTGCCAAGCCACATAGCGTCCAGCCCTGTTTCTTAGTTCACACTCTTGCTAAGCCTGTCACACAGTCATGATTTATTTACCCGGACCGCAGAGTGGTCTTGGCAGTTTCACAAGAGCTTGCGATGGATACGGAGCTGGCAGAGGGCGCATGTACGCGGCGCGGCGCAGGGCGCTCTCAGACACCGATCCGGCTCCGGGGGAGCCAGCACACCCACACGCACCAGCGGAGCACACTGCAAAACCCTGAGGTTCCCAGCACAGATCTCACCCACTCCACCTGTTCTGTGCAGCAAATGCAAAAATATCCTCTATTCTTCCCTGATTCTTCTTACTGAGCATGGGCTATAACTGATGACGACCCCTGCCAAAATACACTTATGATACTATTTATGGTTTGATTTACTGACACACCTTGTCAAATAATGGATTATTTCCCACCTGTTTGATGTGTGGCGTCTGAAGCTGATTTATAAGTCATGTCACTTTATATGCTATCGCATTCATTTACGAGACGCTCAACTGATTTATGACTTGAGTCTCTGAATTATAAATCACACCTGCAATGTATACTTCCAGTAACTTATTGTTAATCTGGCACTTTTCACTTTGGTTATAAACTTAAATTTACTAACTTGTCTATAAAAACAGAAATAAAACAGAAATGATGTGCTAATGCTCTAGAATTACTGTGCAATGCACAGGGCATTTTTCAGCCCCACTTCTCTCAGAAGCGTAGCACTATTCCAGGCACAGCTACTCCAGCTCTTGCTCTTGTGTATCTATCTTTCTTACACACAGCCCTGTGAACCATTTTATAGACCTGCAAGAGCCACTCATTTATCTCAAAGCAGTAGTTTTGGGCTTAGTCCACAGGGCAGGGCAAATCTGACCTACTGCACCCCCAGGGAGGCACTTGTGACCAGCAGCTCACACAAGAGAAACAGGTAGCATCCATTCATACAGCCTTGCTACACCTAAAGCCTGTGGAAAGCAAGGTGGCCAACACCACGCCAGAGGCAGTTGCCTACATATTGATCTCTGGTGTAATTTGAAATGCTTAAAAACTTTCTACTTGTCCTCCAAGATTTGGAAAGATGGAGGTCTCCCATAAGCCTCCCAGTATGTCTGCTGAAAATGGTACCACTTTTAGAAAACCCTGAATTGATCCCCAAATGGCTTTTAGTGGGATGAGCTGAATCTCCTCAAGACTCCAGACACTCTCCTGCTTAAGTTTTCATTGACTATTTTGCCAAATTATTGTTAATCTGATACTTTTTACTTTGGAATCTCAGGTCCCTCCAGTGTATCAAGAGGGCAATTTTGCTATGTCAGGGCAAACTCAACTCCACAACACTGTCCAGACAATTCCCACCTAAAATATGGATTTCTTCACCCAAGACCACCATGTGACCACCAATATTTATCCCACAAAACCACACAGTGTGGACAACAGCACTACGATCGCACCCAACAGTAAAAATTTTAATGGGGTGGAGGCATCACTGAATTAGCATGGCCAGTGCTGCGCAGTTCACATGTTAAAGCTTGGGAGTTGCCATATGAATATTTTGATTTTTATGTCTGCTTATGAGCACTTTAATTTCATGTATTTAACAGTGAAAGAGAGAAGATACAGAAACTAAAGGAGCGCTCACATCAGATACAGATATAACTGTCTCCCCTAAATTTTCTGTTAAGATAAGTGTAAAGTTCAGCAAGTTCCTGGAGCTGAAGTCATCTCCTCCTGTTAGATGGTGCAGTATCTCCTGGGAGCCAGGATGTGAAACACAGGCATGCAGCGATACAGCAATATACTAACTGAGATGTCCTCTGTAGTACTTCTTTTAGTTTCTCTAATAATCAAAGCTTTCCCTTTAGGAAAAAATGGTTTGTGTCATGCATTTGTAGCTTTGTCAGTTCTATTTCAGCAAAACAAAGTTGAAATATTTTAACAGCTGCAGATTATAAAAACAACTTCAGCTACCACAACTTGTGTTCAAAGCTGTGACAAGGAAGCCTCTCTAATCAGTTCCAATAATAACTGGATATTTCTATGAACAAAGCAAAGAAATTGCTTGTATTAATGACGATGGCTCAAATCCCAAATTAGGAGTCTGCTCTCTTTGCTCCCTGTATACTCAGTGTGGTATTCAGCTGTCAGCTCTCCTTTTCCCACAGATGAGATTTATGACCATATATTCATTGGGGATTGAGTAACTATAGTAGCCAGAGAAAGTCTTCAAAGAAAAACACATATTTAGCACTACATTTGGATCCTGTGATTAAACAATGCAGGTGAGTACTGACCAAAACATAAAATGTGCCAAAATAAGGTTCTAAACAAAAACAAAGCGATTGCTGAAACATCATTATTGTCACCACGTTGTGACTGTCATTTCCTTTCCTTCAGAGTATTTCTGTGACTGCTCACGCCATGTTTGCACACCACGTGTCTGGGAGCAGGCAGTTTGCCTGTGACATGCACTGGCCTTCAGTGTGTCCCCATGCATCCAGATAGGCCGTAGAAAGATAACAGAATCATTTTATGAGCGCTGCCAGGAGCAAAAAAAAAGCTGTACAAGAAGTTCAAGTCACAGTGCTTCACATAACAACACATTCCCCAGTAAACATTTTCCACCTTCAGCCAACTCTGTAAAAAACCGTGAAGAAGAAAATGTCTCTGTCACATTGTCCACGTTGTTCCCTTTAGACGATTAGATGTGCCACCTATACTTACAGTCACTGTTCTGAAATGCTCTAAAAAAAGAGTGCAGTAGCAAAATTTGTGATATAAAGGGCAAGGAAAGACACTGCTTACAGCAGACCATGGTTATGAAATGTAACAGTTTTGGCCTGCACTGCAGCCCAGCTTGTGCTGGGAGGCTTAAGGCAAGCTGTGCACAGGGAGACCTGCCAGCCTCAGCCCTCCCGCTCACGGTGCGTCCCGGGACAGCGCAGAAGCTGTCGAGTAGGAACCAGCTGCTCCGTTTAATAACGCTCTGGGAGGACACAAGGAACTCATGGAGTCTGTAATACACATAGCAAGTTTCTAAAGGATGATTTGTTTTAGGTTCACCTCGCTAAGGCACACAGCTACCAAGAAGTGGATTTCCAGAGGCATACAATAATTTTATAGTTCTCTTTTTCTGCAGCAGTGTTTGCGGGTAGGGCTTTCTTTTGAGAGGTTCTTCTAGCTGGTTTAAACAAGAAAAAGAAAGCAGTCACCAGTTACTTCTTCCAGATTTTAAAAGGAAATCTCTTCCCACTCCTTTCTCAATTACTAGCATTCCAAACACTTTTTATTTGGCTGCAGATGGCAGCATCTGCAGACCAGGAACACTGCTGACAAAAACAAAGGTTCTGCAAGGAACAGCCAAAATACAAGCTATTTAAGGGAAGTTTTTCTGCCAGGAGAAACAAATTTTTTAAAGTAATTGCACTGATAAGTTTTTTTTCTCCATCAGTATAAACGCTGTTTTATAAATCATCATTTGAGAAGTTCTAACTAGAAATATGCACAGTCACATATTTACTGCATACAAGTTCAGGCTTGGTGTCATGTCTTATAGGTAGGTTTGAATACACAGGTCCTTAAGGAGCATCGTAAATAAAATTATTTTGTCTGCTCTGGTCTTTGATTATATTAACTCTTGAGACAGAGCTGCTCCTTGGGAATCATACTTTCATATGGACCTAAAGGTTTCTGAAAGAAAGCATTATCCAAGATGCTATTTAGCTACCTCCAGTCCAGGGCCAGTGTTTATGTCTAAATAAATCAAGTTACAAACAACTCTGCACACCTTTTTTCTCCATAGGGCATTTGCCTGCAAGGACTCTCATTGGATGCCTCCCTGGCGCAGGGACATAAATAGAATATTGAGGTGACTTTCCTTGTTCCTAAAAATTCACTGGGGGAAAAAAGAAGAAGAGATGTTGAAAACCAGTGAAGTACAGTCAAGAATTCTTTAAAAATTAATCACTGTATTGGATCCCTTTAGGGCTACTTACGGCTGCTATGACTTACAGATTGAAGGTCAGCGCTTTTCTCAGATCCGTGACTGTGAGAATGAGCACAGGAGAACTGGGTCATCCCTTGTTTTGACACAAATATGTTTCCCAATGAAGTCACTGCAGCTGAAATAAAACTGTTGGAGGTGTTCTGCTGAAGCTGTTTAACTCTTCGCATCCAGGAATGATGACAACTCACATCACCAAACGTCAATGAATAAAGGAAGAGCTCCTCGGTCATTACAACAGATAAATGGACAGGCCTCAGCTCATTTCTTTGCCAAGCAAGGCTAGCACTCTGGTGAAACATTGGGCAACATTCGCCAGACGAACTCACCAAACGCCCTGGCACCTCACCTGGCTCCTCTCTCCCCCCGCACAGGCTCAGCTGCCCTCAGGGCACGGGCAACCTCCCCTCCCTGTGGAAAATTCCCGTTTAATAAAACCTGCATCCAAAACACAGGCTTTTCACCTTCCCCTGGCCCAAACTACACTCACCCAAGCTGAGCAGCCATGCTAGGCGTCAGGAGCAGCAATGTCTCTGGCACCCAGAGTGCCACATTATTACCAGCTGACACTCATGCAGGAGACCTGTCTTCTCCGCGCTATAAATGTTCTCCAGATAGTATTCAGGAGGGAGTGAAATTAACATTTCCAACCATGAGTGCTGCCAACCATGCCTCAGCAGAGGTTCACCTCACCTGAAGCAGTGAGGAAGCACAGGTATCACAGAGCTCCTGCAACAACCATATGCTTTTTTTTCCCCCAGAATGCTCAATGCATTTGTTTTTGCATCAAACACTGCACTGAGATGATTTCCTGACTTCAAATCAGACTATTAAAAAGCATATGCAGTACATCTGATCCTTTCCATATACAAGATTGCTTATCTTCAGCTTCCAGTTTCCTGTGTGGTGTAATACTCGGATGAGCATTTCTGCTCATCATTACTGCCTTTAAAATATTAAATCTTTAGCTCAAATTAGCCCTGTTGACTGCTTGCCTTTGGCTTAATGTGGCCACTGACTTGAAAGCTTTAAACCTACAGTGTATCTGCAGCCTGTCATTAAGTGTTTAAACTTACATACTGGTCTTTCAACAACCTACAATTTATCAAGAGGGGGATTTCATGCTATCTAGTATGTGTGTATATTTCTCACATGTTACACAATGTCAAGTTTCTCTCTAACCAGTGGCAAATAATCCAAAGTCTTTTATGGACAAATTGAAAGCAGTGTGTTAGGGACTTTGTACCAATGAACAAGGCCATAGTGGTGCAATGTCCAAGTTAAAAAATTAACTAAATCTACGCTATTTGAATATGTATAACTTATTCTGAATAACGTCTGTGTCATAACTGAACAGGTCAGAGATACAAGAGACCTTAAATAAAGGCTAAGCAGTAACTATAAATTGAGCATTTTGTGACTAGTACAAAAAAAGCGAAAATATTCCTTAAGCATGCTGGCTTGTGAATGTATTGATTTTATCTGACTTCCTGTATTTTCCTGGGGAAAATGAAGAATAGGAAAAAAAAATGTAGTACCTCTTATCTCAACCAAACTACTTGGTTAACTGCCAGATTTCATGACATGAGCAGTGCAAGCATCTCAGCACACTCCACGTGAGCGGGTAGTCCTCGTCCGCATGCCGACTGCTGCAGATATGTTTGAGATCCAACTCTTCAAAGACAGTATTTTGTAGAGCAGCCTGGCCATTATCTGGCTGTCCAAAAGCATTTTGCATCTACTCACTCATCTGCTCCATCAGGCATAGAAGAGTGAAATGACCCCACATCACTGGGTAACTTGTGCTTGCTATCCAGGAGCTGTGAATAACCCCCCAGGGAAAGCGTACTACCCGCTCCAGGGAAGGCTGTGGCCCAGGATAGTCTCCCCTTCGAAGACAGATTTCAGGGAGACTGACACCAAGTGGTCAGAGGGCATATTCCCATTCACTTGGGAAGTGCAGAGGAGTCTCAGCCTACTGGGAACCGGTGATGTGGTTTTGTGGGACGTGACACTCAATGTCAGTGTCAGGCTACCACCTTTACAAACTTAGAATGTTAAAAAGTTAAAATTACCCTATCTATCTGGACTACCAAAGCAGTCTGCTTGACCAGATTTGGGGTTCATTACTCAAAGGGCTGCAGAGTCTATTTTATTTGAGGCAGTCTAAGAATAAGGCTCCACCTGAAACACCTTGTCGTCTCTAACGCCCTGTCTGAAGGGTCAGGTTCAGTCTTTAAATGCAAGTTCTTCCTGGGGTGGGAAAGAGTGATCACTTCCAAAATGGTCATCTCCTGGTCCAGAGGAACAAGCTTGTGAAAATAAAATAGACCTCCTAAGGTAGAAGGGATGGAAAGAAAAACATAGAAAGAAAGCTTTAAGTAGAGAACCGGTCTGCCTATTACTATATAAGGAGACGGGGAATGAAGGAATGTCTGTGCTTGAAAAGGGCTTGGAATGTGACATGATGAGAAAAATAATTTTCCTAGACAAAGTGGATGATACAAAAAATTTATCTTTTTTTTTTTTTTTTGTTAAAATAAAAAGGAATATTTGTAACCCTATGGAATACTATATTTACCATATTCATATCACCTTGTTGGATAATTGTCGCTGCTCTTTTTTTTTTAATCTGATGTTATGTAGGGAAGACTGAACTAAGAACTGGTGGGTTATTCAGTGCCTGAAAGTCCATTAAGTGACATGGCAACCCCAATCTGGAGTAACTTTTTCCAAAAATTTCTGAACCAAAGGCATTTGTAGGATAAGCAGACGTAAGTAGAGGTGCATTTCCAAACAACCATTTCTGAAATTTGATTGGAGGTTTGGGAAACTTGGTTACAGCCACATAAGAGTATTGATGCTGTTAACGTAGAGTGTTGCAAATTCATGAGGAAACTCTGGAGCAAAACAGTTAATAATATCATGTAAACATTCTTCATACAGAGGTCGCATATGACTGACATGCAGCACTGCCAATTTGATAAAACACTTTCGTAGACTAAAACAACATAAGCCAGGTTGTCACTCATTTGAGCGTTAGCCTCAAGGCTTATTTAAGACAGAGAAATGGAAATGAAGTGTGCCTCACTGATACTCTCTCTTGTTTCTCTTCCACCGGCGCTAGAAGGACCAGTAGGAGTTCAGTACATGTTAGAGGAAATTGTGGTACCTACCGGTGAATGACACTGTTATTTGTACTCTGTGCCCTACATGACCCAATCAATTTTCTGTTGCAATAAACACCACTGCCTGACTAAAGGATTTAACATGAGAAATACTGAACCTAAAACAAATGTCATTTGACTTAGATTGGATTTTTTGTTTGTTTGTTCATTAAAATTGTTCCTAAGACTCCATTTCCTGTGGCAAACCAAGGGCAACAGAAGCAAACAGAGACTAAACATAACTTACATAACTAAACATAATCCTTGATGATCTTGTATGAAACATCTGTGCTCAGGTACTGCCATACATCTTAATTATCATCCTGCACTCAAACATGCAAATTAGCATTTCCAAGTAGGCATATTCATGAAAGTCAAACCTTACAAAGGAAGCTTGTCGCCGAGGTTTATCTCCATTGTATTACTACACCAGGCACTCTGACCCAAACCAGGATTTAGAAAGCACAGTACTGTCCCTAAAATCAGGTTTTCAAATCTTATGCCAGCAAGATAATGCAGTCTCTTTACACACCCATCACAAACATGCTTTAAGACCTGTAGCTATAGGGGAAGAAGAAAAGTGGCACTGTTGCAGTTAGATATCTGAAAGAGGAGTAGTCATTATGTGCAGCAAAACTGCTGCTGCAGTCAGTTTTTCCTGATGCTTTTGCTCATTCAGTCCAGAAGCACAGAATGAATGTTCCTTGAACTTGATCTTCCTGAAATGAGAAGCACTGAGAAGTCCAGGGATGCTTCAAGACTGAATTTACAAGTACTACACACAAATATTTCTTACCTACAACTAGTGGAGGCTACAAAACAGATGTAAAAATACAAAAGAGTAAAAAAAAAAAAATGAAAGATGACGTGAAAGACGCAGAAAGGAAGATGAAGGACAAAAAGACAGCAGGTTTGGTGAATGAAAAGTTTGAGTTAAGAGAGGGAATGCTCTTTTTGCCTCTTAATTCAGTGATGGCTCAAGCTGAAAGAAATATGACAGTTAAAAATATTAAATGTCATTAATGCAGACTGAGTCCTTGAATAGAGCAGGTACACGCTGCACCTAACGAACACAGTGATTCTGCTGCTTTTCTGAAAACTTGTGAGGAAACTACATTGTATTTACCCATCAGGAGGCTCTTCAGTCCAAATACTGTTTTTTATTGTATGTTTCAATCTGTGTTATCTGCCCTATCATCTATGGTATCATCTATGGTAAAGACTTTGAATTTGCATAATGAAAATGAAGAGCAAGGAGCAAGAGAGCTCCCTTTAAGGCTCACTGGCTTTCAAAGAGAAACATCCTAGTAAAGTCTTGAAAAATGAGAAAAAGGTGCTTTTGAGAGATGGCCATTTTCTGAAAGACAACGCCTGGCTACACAACCTACTTTTCCTACAGACACCAGGTCTGTAAAGACGTGTCTCAACACAAATCAATATTCTTGTTCTAGTAAGCCTGATGTCTGAAGACAGAGGCATGGCAAGATCAGTAAGCATCATCCCTTACTAGATCAACTAAAATATTTGGAAAAAAGTATTAGGCACTAGAGCTCTTTGGGGGTCACCACTTCTTCTTGCCTATCTAAAAGCCTTCATTTTCCACTGCATAATAATATTAAGGACACACACATATGGAACACACCACAATGCAGAGTCTTCAATGTTAGATTATTTTGACCCCTGAATTTAACAGACCTAAAGCAGAAGAGAAGAATGGGATCCCTTTTGCGAGCACCATCACTGTTTCAAGCACTGGTTAGTTTACTGAATTGTTCAATTTTATCTTGAGCATAAATCCAAATGAGTCAACTTTGCATCAGGACGTGACATCATTATAAAGATTTGTTACTAAAAGGGATCATCTTCATCTTTACTATGTACAATATTGTATTTCAACATATATTTTGTTATACATGCAACTATGCGATTCAGAAGAACTGAGTGGAGACTTTATTTAGAAGGATAAAGTCCCATGGTCACAAATCTTATATACTGTTGACAATCCCTCTGGGATCAACAAAGCTGATTTCAAGGACTGATGACTTCATGACAAACCAGACATTGAGAAATTCCCTTATGCTATCACCGCGACACATTAATTGAGTCCAATTTCATTTTGCATTGTATGTCATTGTATTTTTATTAATACTAGTGCTAGACATAGCTATAAAAACAAGCTTTGCATCTGAAATATTTTTATTTAGTAATGAATAGCATCTTAAATAAAAGTGACTACAGAAATCATTATTCACAATAAACTGGTTATAAAATCACTAAATGATGGTTACCCAGACAGAATGATTAATGAGGACTCAGTAAGATTAATGAGGGCATCAATAAAAAGGGCTTTCCTTATACATTTTCTCAGGGATCGGCTTCCAGCATAATATGCTGGTTATAGTCAGCCTTGAGGAATGGTGCACGCAAAAGGCAGGCAAGGAAATGAGGACAAAGTGGAGAAGAAGAGTTCGAAAGGAAAAGTTAAAAAAAAAGGGAAAAAAAGATTTAGGGAAAAGGGGGAAGGAGAGATAATGAAGAGACAACAGAAAGGATGTTTTCTGAGCAGGAAGCTGGCAGCAGGCATTGCAGACAGAAAAGGGCGGCAGCGTTGAGCACTGCCCTGTGTCCCCACCGAAGGGACTGTGTAAAAAAGGCTTCTGATGAGGACATGAATCACTACTGCCTTTCTTCTTTTTTATGACATCTCAAGGCCTGATATTTCTGAAATATTGTAAGATATATAATTATATATAAAATATATAAAATATTATAAAATATGTAAAATATAACTTCAGATAAGTAGCATTTGGGCTCAAATCTTGAAAGACACTTGAATGAAAAACACAAGGATAGTTTCTGTTTGTGGTAAATCAGAAAAGTTGCATAAACAGGGCAGAGCTGTAATCAGTAATAACAAGATGTCAGAACAAGAAAACTCAAGCACTCTCAAAAAATAAAAGGCATTACCTGTTCCTACTTGATATTATTATTATTATATTATTTACATTACTGTTGTATCACAGTGATAAGAAACATTAGAAATATAAGTAATTACATTATACAAATTCATACTATTTAGTAAATAATCTTTCTAAAAGTAAAAAAAAAAAGCAACAACAAAAAAGTAACTTCGTAACTTTTGAGGTTGACAAGTTTTTCATATGACATTTTGGGAAATTTCATCAAAATTAGCTTTTACACATTCAAACAATTAAGTTCTACAGTAGCTTCCTGGAAAAAAATTAAACCTATAAAACAAATATAACTTCAAATTTAAAAGTGTAAGTCTGAGACAGTTTGACAAGTAGATGCAGTATCTTCTTAGTTTGAAATCAGAGAAGAAGGCTTTGAAGAGTGATTGAAGTCTAGCACTCCTACAGCCTGGGAATCAGCAGTCAACAGGGTGCACGCTGTAGTGTGTCTCTGAGGTGAAACAGGATTAAGTGACATGAACGAACCCATTACATTACGAAATATTTCTCTGTTTTTTAAAGATCATGTAAATCTTCAGTGATTTCAATGATTTTAATTTAGTCACTCAAGTTAGACAATAAAAGAGACTAAAACTTGCTGAACTTGGTTTAGGGTTAGGTTTATATTTAGGGTTAGGGTTAAGGTTGAGGGTTAGTGTTAGGGTTAAACTTAGGGTTAAGTTTAGAGTTTAGAGTGAGAACTAGAGTTTAGGGTCAGGGTTTGGGTTAGGGTTTAGGGTCAGGGTGGTGATTAGGCTGGTAGTTATGTTTTAGGACCAGGGTTAGCATTAAGATTAGGGTTTAGGATTAGCATTAGGTTTAGAGTTATGTTTAGGGTTATGATCTAGGGTTTAAAGTTATGGTTAGTGCTTGGGTTAGGACTAATTTTGGGTTAAGGGTTAGAGTTTAGGGTTTTAGAATTACAGTTAGGGTTAATGTTAGGGTCAGGGTTTAGGTTTAGGGTCATTGCCAGGGTAGGGTTAGGGTACTCCCGCAAGTCTGAGAGGTGACCATTGTGGCGGGAGCTCTAGGAGTACTTAGTAACTTCTCACGTTGATTGACCCGCAATACATGCCATTCCTAAGTCCTTCTAGACAGATGAAATGCCTATATCCAGATATACGGTCTTCCTCTGAGGAACACAGTGCTTACATTTATGCTAAGTTTTCATGGACTGCTATCCTGCTTTTGAAAACATCTGGCTCTTTCCACAACATCAGACAAAGCCTTCCGGGCACATCTCCCATGGTTGCGTTATACGAACCTTCCTAGGGTTAATCCTGAGGCAGGGACATCAAGAAACAGAGAGGAAGCACGGCACAGGGAGGCACGGTCACCTATTCAGGGAATGAAGAGGCAGTCTTGTACAAGGCCCCTCACGGGTGTTTGCTGACATGTCTGAACATTTTTATAGCCTTCTGCGGGCAGCAAGCAGAGCCGCACGTTTCAACCAGCCTGGACCGCTGAGCTGGGGTACTGTGGGTGTCCAGCCTTCCAAACAGGAAAGGTTTCGGAGCCTGCCCTGAGATTGTTCCGGAAGCTTCTGGAAGGGGGCGGGGGAGAGGGAGTCTTGAAAAGCCAAGCTCTGGCAGGAGCAGAAAGCTGCCAGTGGGGTGGGTGGGTGTGCAGGATCCGCTCTGCTGGGGCAGATGGCTGTGCAGGAACCCGTCTGGTGAGGGTGATGGCCAGCGCTGTGGCCGTGCGTTGTCTCCAGTGGGGCTCCCACAAGCAGTAATGCCAGTCTTCTGACCTCAACCTTCCAAGGAGTCGACAAATGTTGACATATTTCTTCTCCCTGGATGTCCAGGGGACTCTCCACGTTACTGGGGGTTAGCTTCACGCAACGTCCCAGAGGAGCAGGAGGCGAGGGATACTCATGGTCCAGACGCAGGAGTTGGTGAGCTGTCGGTCCTGATCCCTGCTCCGCTTGTCAGTGCTGAACGCTGTCTTCTGTAGCAGGAGGGGGAGAACACGTGCCTGTGGCCTGCTCATTCTTAGCGCGTGATCCTTCCAGAATGCGTAGGGCAATTCCATGAGACTTGCTATTTCTTGCACAGCCTGCAGGATGGGACCGCCCCCACTTTTCTTGCCTTTTTGGGGAAGTGCATGGGGTTTACAGCCCATATCTTTGCCACATCAGCATCTCTCTGGGCATTTTCAGATGCCAGCTCCTTACTCGCCCATCAAGGGCTCCCTTGCCTTGACCCCGTAAGGCCCTGGGGCTGCAGAGTGTCAAAAGCCAGCTGTGGACAAGGCTGCTGGTGCCTGCCAAGTACCTCCCTCTTGGCTGGCACTTCAAAGACTTGTCCACTTGGTAGGAGAGGCCCTGATTTCAGAGGACTGGCCCTTGTGAAGAGGAACAGCACCTCTGCTTCCTGCCAGCTGGAGCTTGCTCTGGCAACACGGCACTGCCTTTTCTACTCCGATGGCACTGACAGCCATTGGCATCACAATCTGTTGCCGCTGTGTGAGGTAGCAGGAGCAGAGTGACAGCTGCAGGCTGCCCCTGCTCTTGGTCAC
>JAWLRI010000171.1:945834-999153 GCA_034781795.1 Crypturellus tataupa | reverse complement strand
AGGAGAGAGGAGAGGAGAGGAGAGGAGAGGAGAGGAGAGGAGAGGAGAGGAGAGGAGAGGAGAGGAGAGGAGAGGAGGTCGGCATTATTTTGAATTGTGTTTACTGGCACTGTCCTTCCAGTAGGTCTGGTGTGCCCACATGCCCACACCAGTAATAATCAGCACATACAAAATACTACTACCACTCTGATTTTATATATTGCTTTGTATGCTGTCATTCAAAATACTGCTGCCTTGGGAGTGGAGCATCACAACTGCCCAAATAAAACATTATACTCAAAGATAGGAAATAGGGGGAAAAAACACACATAAGTAAACGGATTTATGCAGCTCAGCTCAGCGAAGCCAACACTACCTCCTACAGTAGGTAGGCTGCTGCCTCTCGAGGGTACCGATTAGGCGGCACCAAGCAGCATTTCTGGCCTCGCTCAGGGCGGCCTACCCGCCCGGCAGTGACTGCAGGGGAAAGGCTGCCCTCTAGTGACTGCTGGGCCGGCTCTGCGCAGCCGCCCCTGCGCACCCGAACGCTTTGCCCGGTCCGGGGAGGAGAAAGGCGACAGAAGGCCTGTGACAGCGCTCGTTTTGTACGGTGCAAATGCAGACACGGGTGAGCCCGTGTTGCAACAGTCCTGCCATTACAACGAGCTACGTTAAGAAACGAGCATCCTGATAATAATCCTGTCTGGTTTTAAACATATCCTGCGTGGTTTCAGCCATGGAGCCAGCTTTTGTTTTTTAAAATGATTATCTCAAAAGCAGTTTGAAAGGATTGTTTCCTTTGGAAGCCAAAGAACTCAGAAAGCTGCAATATTCCTTTGCAAAATTGTCTTTAGAGGCAAAATCTAATGGAGTATGTCTGAGTGGTGATTGGGATTGTCTAGATGTGCAGTCCACTGAGATTCACCAGAAAGGATACACAGAACCTAAAACGCAGAGGGCTGCTTTCATTGCAGCATTTGTGTCTGTTCGGGTGTCCCAGATTCTTCTCCCTGCCAATGGGAGAGGCCTCCCATTAGAGTTGTGTTTCTTGTTCCCAATAGTTACTTACTGGGGGGGGGGGGGAGGCTCTTCTGCATGTAATCACTTTATTCCAACAAGAGAAATGAGAAGCAAAGTAAAAGAACAAGAGAAAATGGAACCTAGTGGCTGAAATAAAAGCTAAAAGCCAAGGAAAAGTGCATTTTTGAGAAGTGATTACCCACAGGTGGCAGTATTCTAATCAACAGATGTGGTACATGCATTTACTCAGGTACTTCCCAGTGGTCCCTGTAATTCGGAACAGCCTTTGCCCTGCTGAGTCAGCTGATGATCAGAGCATTTGCATGTTAAATCTCAGGTAGTTGCGCTTTGCAAAATCAAAAGGTTTGTAAAGGTGCTGTAGAAGGCAGGGTGTAAGAATGGGATACGGTTGCACACTTGTGCACAGGGTTGCAGTTGCCTTGCAGTAATGTTTTTGATGAGAAATAGCAAGGTGGAAAGCAGTCATTATTTGAGTTTGCAGAAATAGCTGATGCTATTTTAACTGGTTAAGAAAAGTATGGTTAGATTATTTATACAGGGGAATGTTTTGGAATTTATAATTGCATGTACAATGCAAAGAAGATAAAAACCTCCTTGCATGGGGATAATAGCTTTTAACAGTTTACCAGAAAGTGTAGTTCCAGATGTGTAGAGAGGAATAAAAATCTGTCTGGTGCAGATATCTGTATTTAAAAAATGTAGCAGTGACATAAAGGAATTATTTTCTGTAACTTTATGTAAAACATGGGACATTAAGCAAACCATGAATCAGGCCTCAATAGGTTATAAATGCTGTCATGCAGAAATCTCAAACCCACTGGGTTTTTAATAATGTTGAGAGATCTAAAAATTAGGATATTTTAGAAAATAAAACACACTGGAGTTCCTCTTGTTTGCTTTCTAATTGATCCTTTTGGAGTTCATTTTCAAGTTTTCTATAAACAAGGAGGACCAAAGTATTCCTGTAAATCTAGACCCTTTCAAAGAAGTCCCGGGATTTTTCAAGACCTAGCAACAGCATATATTTAGCTGTTCTGCATGCTCATTTTACTGAGATTCTTTTTTGTCAGATGTTAAGCTACAGCTATTATTATGGCCTCTTCTTGTAATATCAAGAGTGTCACGTCAGTAATGTAAAAAGATTTTAGGGACAGTGAGCCAATAGTGACTCTCAGACCTCATTTTAACCATGAGATCTCTCAAAAGCAGTAAGTCATTTATTAACAACAGATTAAAAAGTAAAGGACATTCTGTGTGACTGTGTCACAGGTTTCTCTCTTCTCAAGCCAAGGGCTTACTATACCGGTACTGCTGTAAAAAGCTAGTCCACTAGAAGCACTGAATTCTTCAATGAAAAACTGGGAGAGGGAGATGTGTTCATCTGTGCTCAGAGACTCATTTCCATGTTTCCAGTATAACATCAAATCATCTTCATTGTATGCATCTGTGAGAAAGTAAAAATTAAATGATTATTTCTTCTGGAATAGAGCTTCCACTCTTAGGGATAGGAGATCACTTGAACAACTTGAAATGACAACTTGAAAATGACAAAGAAACATGTTTTTTATCTCAACTTATCCATTAGCTGACAATGAAAAATTGCAGAGACCATTTTCAATCTTGTTCTAGTGGAACCCAGTCTTTTGTCCTGCCAGAAGTCTGCCTGACAGAGGAGAAAAAGCGAACACAGGCAGCTGGGACTGTGACCCAGGGCACATGGCTCTGGTGTTGCCATGCTAAGCTGCCTGAACATTAGGAACCTGTTCCCTTTGGCAGAAAGCAAACAAAAATCCAGCATCCCAGTTCTGCTCATAATCAGGTTACAAGTAAATTTGGAGATATGAAAATGGTCTGCAAGATAGAATTACCTTTCTCGGTCCTGTTCTGCAATTTCCTATAAAAGGCCCAGTTGGAGTGGAAAAGCAGGCATTTCACTAAAATACAACCCCCTCTTTCCACATTTTCATGAGACCAAATCCAGACATTCAATTTCAAGTTTATCTTGCATTTTGTCCTCAGGCAAAACATGTTTTTTGACAGATATTTTTTTTTTCACATTTAGGCCTTGAAACATCCACCATTCAGAAAAAAAAAAAAAGGAGTATCTGCCTGTTTTCCAACTTGCCAAAATGCATTGGATTCCAGAAAGATCAAAAACTGGCCAGTTTTTCACATGCAGGTTAGTGGTTGAGGTCACACATTGAAAGCCGTGAAAAACGTATTATGAACAAAATGATGTGCTGGTTAAGAAATGAAGAACAGGTATCAATTAAACTTACAGCTTTCCAGTTCTAAAGAACAGTTCTGAGTGTCCAGAGGAAACCTACTGAAATCCATGAAGCACATTGCAGAAACTGTTATTCTGCAGAAAGGAACAGAAAAACATAAATAAAGGCTGTATAGAAATCATAGTAAGACCCCCAACCAATCTGTTGATTAGAATCTGAATGATGACTTTTTCTACATTTTTATGTTTTAGGCAGTTCTAAAATTACTTTAAGATAGTAAGATAAAACATCCAGTGAAATAATGTGTGCTTTAAAACATGAAAAGTCTTTCTTATTAAGTACATTACCTTCTATTTTTAAACCCTTCACTGGCCTGGTTCTTCATTTGTCTTTCACATGTTTTGTTTTGAAGGGTTACACTTACGAAGATTAACAAAGGAAGTTCACATTTCTTGACTGGATTTCTCATAGACTGAAGTAGATATTGAAGATTAGAGCAAGTATTATTCCAAATGCTTTTTTTTCCCACAGCTAGAGTGGTTATAATAATTAATTGCAAAAAAAAAAAAAAAAAAAAAAGGGGGGAACTGTGATTTTTTGAATCTACTCTCCCCTTCAACACCATAGAAATGCTCACAAAACTAAAAATGAAAAGTATTATTATTTAGCACAGTCATATTTGATATTCAGAATCTTTAACACTAAAAAGAGTAGCAAAATCTGAGCAAAGACATTAATTTTGCATTCCCCCTGCTTTCCCACAAATGTTTAGGAGATAAATGCCCTGCAGTATTTTACCCAATAAGAAGTCTAAAGGCAGCAATTTAAATTTTTAAATAGTAAGTATTGCTAAATTTCCTTTCCCTATCACAGCTTGCATTTCATATACTTTACATTGATTTTTCAGAGTTTTGTCTGTACTGAAACCTTCATGAATGTAAGTGACAAGGAATACACTAGTAATGCAAATGATCTCTAAAAATCCATGATTACTATTTCTATTGTGGCTGAATTTTTACATGTATGAGATTTTAGTGGGTTGAAATGAGGTTGTTAACAATGACACAAGTCTAAAGTGATGTAGAAGACTTCCAGAAATAGATGCTGTTTCAATCTTTTAGCTATTGCCTACGGGATGAGGGGTTAGCAAGCCAAATAGTGATTGAAAAAAAAATGAAGACCACTTTAGCAACAAATCTGGATTTTTGCTCTGTTTTGTCTCAGCAAAATCCTGGATGCAAGGCTATGAAGAAATCTGTAGAATATGCCGATTTCTTGCAAATAAGGATTTGGATTATAACCTACCCGTTGCATAGAAATCTGGCAATATAAAAAGAGGGTTTTCATGAGCATCTGATTGTTTAGGAACATAAGTATTAACAATCTAGAAACACATTGCTTGACCTTAATCATTTCAAAATGTCAATTTACAGTGTGTGCCTGTCTGCTCTGCTTCTTTCTTTACATTTTCCTCTCCTTTCCTTCACCTCACCTTTTCCCTTCTCTCCATCTCTGTCATATTCCTTCCCACTTCCTCCTCCCTTCTTTTTGTAATAAGAGCCTGTTATACACAATTTGTTACTATTAGTCTTGAGAACACCTTATCCTTCCAGCAAGTTGACAGAATATATTTGCTCACCTTATGTCTGTTCACCACTGTTCCTTCCCCCAGCTGAATAAATGACATACCCATTGTGTTTCTCTAAGCCTTGGTGTATTTCCTCTGATTGCTTTCTCCCATGAAGCATGGAAATGATTGTAAAAATAAAATATGAAGTAGTTCCCCTCATAGTTTCTTACAGTAGTTTTTGTATGTGATTCATAAACATAATTTATGAATCACTTAACTTGTTGGAAATTTATTACCAAGCAAAAAAATCAAGTGCTTGCATAGATCTTTGAACTATTCAGGTTAGATGAAATGCCATCCCTGAGCATAAGTATAATTAGTGACAAACTAGAGAACTGGGATTCTCACAATACATAGGCCTTGGGCTGGGCTTTTACCTTGTGGGGGGGAAATCTTCATTAAAACTTTTTTTTTTTTTTTGCCACATTATCCAAATCTGCTCAATAAAGAAAAGCAACAGCATGTGGCTAGAAGGGAAGAACATGTTTAATGACCTTGCTGTGCCGGTTCTGGAATTGCTGTTTGACTTTCCAGTTCCTTGTAGTCACTCAATGCGCCTCTCTAACACTTCTGGTATCTGGACCAATAATTGCTCTCTGTGCCTACTTGGAGTCTTGATTAATATTAATCGAATATTTACAAATATGACAGGCTAAAAATAGCCAAGATAGGTTTAAAAGAGACTCGGGGGGGAAAAAAAAAGTTTGTGGAGGCCCGCCTCAAGAACAGCAGTACAGGATGCTTTGTTAGCAGATAATCAACCTCAAGGATGGCAGTCCAGGTGTCTTGTTAATTAACCTCAAGGACAGCAGTACAGAACATTTTATCAACTGATAAGGAACAAAGCAAGAAAAAGAAAAAAACTGCAACCGCACGGCTGGTGTGTGATTAAGAAGCTTATTAGATAATCTTGACATAATTCTTTATACTATTGGCTTACTTAGCAACTGCGCTTCATGTGTTTTTTGCAAACAAGGAATTATATCCAGTACAGTACAGTATATAAGTTTTATCTGATGCTTTATAAAATGTCTCTGGTTCATTATACCGGAGTCCATGTGCATCATACGCTGCAAAAGTTCTTTGCTAGTATTTTTATAATATTTTTTTTTTATTTTAGTTTTATTTTTTATTTTACTATACTCAAAACAGCAAAACTACTGTGGTATTGCTAAAACCACTGACAATGAATTTGCTAAACTTTAGTAGTGTTTACAACAGTAGAGTTTGCCATCATCCTGCAACTGGAAACCACAGGTGACTGAAAGAAGAATATAATATCTGGTGTCAGTCCTGGATCTATTTTCCCCTGGTAGATTGGGAGTATCCAGTGGTCACCATTACCTAGTATCTGACCTCAGGGGATTAATGCCCATCCAATATCAAAATCTTAATTCCTAGGGTCTCCAGTAATTTTTCACTCTACAGACCATCAGTCCACAGTTGCAGTTATGTTGTATTTTCTTATAAAAGGATATTGTTCTTACCGTAGACTGAAGAGTACATTGCCATCAGGATATACTCGGAGCATGACATTTTCCACAGTTGTATCATGGATGAAAGATCTTTTGGAGTGTACAAAAAAAACATCAGGTACCCAGATCTTTTTTATCAGTCTTCCATCAAAAGTCATACTTTTGTTTTTGGTACTAGGAAATGAAAGTCTCTCATCCTTCCAGTAATGTCTGAGATATAAAGTCATTGTGAAGTCCTTTGTTTAATTAAAAATAATAAAAAAAAGATAACGCATATTTTATTCACATATAGTAGTAAGCAGTACAAAGTAATCAAGCCAACCGATCAATTTATTTTCTCAATAACATTCCAAAAATTCTCAAAGAAAGGAATCAAAAGCCACTCCATGAGATTAAGTATAGGTTGGAGTAACCTTTGAGACTCTTGCTGTTTGACTTAGCATTGCTGTTTGAGTCTGAAGTTCTTAGCTTCTTTGTACTGAGCCAAAACGCTTAAAGTTTTCAGTGTTCTGATTACTGAAGTGAAAAAGAGGCTTCAAAACCAAAGAAAAATGCAAGGGTGATTTGTCTGGAAGTTTTCAAAGGCTCTTTTCAGATGGACTATGGTTCCTCTATAGAGAATATAATTTCATGAGGATCGCATCAATTTGTAAAATCTGTTTATATGGGCATTTTGTTCAAATATTGCACAGGATTTTTAAATTTACAGTACATTTTTACAGATGAGATAGATGATATAGAAACAATGCAGTGAATTTTGTAAGAGCAAACAATTCAAATTTACAAGAATTATGATTTTTTTGTATCAAAAATTGCTTAAAATGCCTTATGATCTAATATAGAGAAATAACATGACTGCAAACACACATATGGGAAGAGCTGGAGATAAACTTCAAATCCAGTTCAAGCCTCTGCACAGCCCAATTGCTCTGTGCTATATACCTTTTGTGTCATTAAGCAGACATTATTTCAGTAGAATACTTCTGAAAAGAACACTGGGAAGTTACTTGGGCCTTCTGCTGTAAAGTGATTTTATGCCCATGCGAGTCCTGCTGGGCTCCAGAAGAATGCAACAGTTCATACGGACAGATCCTATAGTAAGCTGAACACCTGGGGATAGAGCTGCAGTCAGTATGAAAAGATATTGTAAATGAGATCCCTATTCTAAAGTTAATGTGCCCTGCTATTCTAGGACTGAGCGACTTGGCACTAATGCCTGGGTTGCATTTCTTAGTGATAGTCTTGGCTGAAGAATGAACAGCCTGCATTCCATAGCTATGTGTCCTTGACTACAGTGAAGGGGTTTCCTTCCTCAAATCATTCCTGGATCTGATTTTTCTACTTCTGTCTGTTACAATCACAGATCTATGCCAGAAATGATGGGAATATCCCAGCCTGTGTAAGGAAAGGAATCAAAGGACATGAAACCTGATCTTCAAAAGCACAGAGCACTGAGAAAGCCTATGGGACTTTCAGCATATCTGACAATCTCAAATCAGAGCAATATCTATCCACTCTGTTCTGTTCCTTTAGTCCATGGAGGAATTCAGTATGTGCTCTTATGTAGCCCTCACTGATTTAAAAGAGGATTACTTGCCTTAAGGCAAGGCTTTGTTTTCATGTTTTCTTTATCTGCATTTTTCTATATCATACGGGTGGATGTCTATTGTTGATACTCTTAATTCCAATTCTACTAACCAACTTACCATGTCAACTTCAGATATCCTGTCAATGCTTTCTACCTGCACATCAATGCCCACAGGTATTGGTGACCCTTCAATGTAACAGAATGAAAGAGTGATGAGGAGCACATATGTACATTTTTGAAGGGAAAGCCACATATTAACAACATGAAGAGCTCACCCCATTCCAGCATTTACTATGGTCTCTCTAGCTTAGTACACAGAATGAGAAAGCTTATGGCAACTCAATAAAATCTTAAGCTGAAAAGTTGTAGAAATAAGTAAAAAATCATAGGAAGTGATCTCTTTGCAATCAGAGTGGTTGTTATTAGCAGTTTAGAAATGGTGCCAAATCTAATGAACTGCATTTATCTTTAATTAATTGACTACTTAAAGTTTGGCACAGATATTTGTTAAAAGGAATTGCTTGCTCACTACTTTGCAAGGAAAAAGCTGTGCACATATTAAGCATGTTCTATAACAGAATGTTGTGTGTATAATGTATTACTGAGTACACAATTTATAAGTATAATACATACCAAACTATACAAAGTCTCCTTATGTTATTTTTTTATGCTATCTCATAATTTTGTGTCAAACAGATGAAAAAGGCTATGAGTCTATGTCACAATGGGATTGTAACTGACATCTTATGAAAGCATGTTTTTGTTTTAACACTAACTCAAAAACAATTAAAAATGACAGAGAAATATAAAATTATTTCCAGCTTCTTCAGTGTATGACTAGAATGACTAGAATTAGAGTTCCAGACAGGTTATGTATCTGCATAATTTTTAGAAAGCAAGTCTTTCCACTAAAGTAACTCACTAATCATTTCCATAAGACGGAGAGAGAGAGACAGAGATGAAAACAGGGAGAGATATGTGCATGTACCTGTATACACATACTGAAGAATATTTGGCACTTAGAATAAAAATCGAAAGTAATCTTTGTGTATGAAATTCCAATTGCATTTTTTAAAATATGTCCTTAAAATATTTTTAAAATACACATTTAAAATAACTCAGTACAAAACATGAATACAAGGAAGACTGAATAGCAGGAGATAGCAGCAATTTCTGCAAATGGTCTTTCTCTTTTTCCTGTCTTATACTTACATCAGCATAAAGCTAAAATAGTCCATAAATATCACACTCCTAATAACCAGCCACAACACCATGCCGCTTTTTGGAATTATCCTTAAAATAGCAACCCTTGATGATTACATAGCTGCCTCCAGTTCTTACCAGTAAAGACCCTGAACTATTTTTGAGATATTTTAAAATCTGTCTCTGTAATCTCTTGATTTGACTTGTATATTTTAACGGAGGGTTTGACCCTGCGTAGTACAGATGAGGACACATTGTGCACAGGAAAGCAAGGTAAAATGAGAACAGAGTTAAGGCACATAGGAACATGTTACTGCACTGACAAGGTCTGTGCTGTCTGGCCTGGAAAGCATTCCTGCCTTTGAAAGGAATGTGCCACTCAATCTGTTCACCAAAGGCTCAGAGCTCAAAATGAAATTCAGGACTCCAAACAGTAAAGTTCAATCAAGTTTCTTCGTTAGTGAGATACTAGACAGTACTTGGGAAAATATTACTTCTTTTAGAGAGCAATGACAGCCCGAGAGTTCTGCCCTAGACGCTGCATATATATATACCAAAGTATATAGTCAACCATGCTCCATATACACCAATAAACATTTTTATGCAAATAAATCGGTTAAAGCAGATTTGACTACTACTTATCTTTGTTTTCCCACTCAATCTCAACCACACCACATAAATAGTTTATTTATGCTAAATAGTAATTTGTACCAAGGACTGGTACAAAAAAAAATTCCTATTTGTAATATGAGTGGAGTCATCTTCTCTGTACCCCATTGAAATCTAAATTATGTTGTAAATTAAGAACACATTTAGCCTAAGTAAAAGCCACTGGGGGATTTTTTTTACATCATGTGAACAACATTCGCAGACCAAGTTCACACATCTGAGTGTACATTTCATCTTAGCTGGTATTACTAAAACTTTCAGGGATGATTTACATTACTGGAATGTAAGTAGTTTTCCTCCCATTTAAGGCAGATTATAAGGGTGGAAAAGGAGAAGAGAGGAACATTTATCTACATTAGAAAATGGCTTTACCAGTTTCTGAGTCAAGGAAAAATCTTAAGCGAATGAAGTTGTCTGCCATCACCATTCTTCAAACGGCTTCTCACATATCATAGACTAGGTTGGCTCGCTCTCTAAGAATCATATATAAAGTGCAGAGTGGAATTTTTTTTTTCCCTGAATGGCAGCTATTTAAAGTGTGACAATGGTAATCCTAAAGGTTCATTGAAATTTGCAAAAAGTACAGACAACAGTTTCCTAACCCAACAAACAGTATTCTGGTTTGGTTCCAATTTCATTCAGTAGTTTTCTTCATCTGAGCAAATATGAAGGAAATAATCATAGAACCAGAACTTAGTGGCAGCATAAGTACATGATGCACACACAGGCAGTTGGTTGTTTTGAAGAACTGCTTGCAGTAAGTTGGAAACTGTTATACAGCCACATCAGCAGGGCAAAAATTAGCATAAAGGAAGAAGCTATAGCCAGAATTAATGTGGGTATTTCTTAAGTGAATTAAATAAAATGAGAACTGAATTTGTTCCTGACTAGGTAGAAATGCTAGATTTTTGAAACGTACTTACTAAAAGTGATTTTTGTTCTCTATTTGAGAAAAGGCCAAAGGCTTTACTCATACTGCTTAATGAGAAAATACTGTTAACCGTAGCATTTACAGAATCACAGTATCATGGAGGTTGGAAGGTACCTCTGGAGATCATTTGATCTAAACCCCTGCTAAAGCATGGTTACCTAGAGCACTTTGCACAGGAGCAAGCCCAGGTGGGTTTTGAATACCTTCAGAAAAGGAGACTCCGCAACCTGTGGGGGAACCTGTTTCAGTGTTCTGTCACCTTCACCCTCATATTTGGATGGAGCTTCCTGTGTTTCAGATTGTGCTCATCGCCTCTCATCCTATGACTGGTCACCACTGAAAAGAGTCTGGCTCTATCTTCCTGATGCCCTCTCTTAAGGTATTTGTACACACTGATAAGACCCTTACTCAATCTTCTCATCTCCAGACTGAACAGGCTCAGCTTTCTCAGCCTCTCCTCATAGGAGAGATGCCCCAGTCCCCTTCTCATCTTTGTAGCCCTAAGCTGGAATCTCTCCAGCAGTTCCATGTCTCTCTTGTTCTGGGTAGCCCAAAACCAGAACAGTAGTTCAGGAACTTCACCAAGGCTAAATAGAGGGGCAAGATTACCTCATTTGACCTGCTGGCTATGTTCTTTCTAATGCCTCTCAAGATACCATTGGGCTTCTTGGCCACAAGGGCACCTTGGTAGCTGGCTCATGGTCAACTTGCTGTCCACAAAGACTTCTGGGTCCTTCTCTCCAGAGCTTCTCTCCAGAAGGCCAACCCCCAGCCTGTGTTGGTACATGGGGTTATTCCTTTCTATGTGCAGGACCCTGTACTTGCCTTTGTTGAACTTCATGAGGTTCCTTTCTGCCCAGCACTCTACCCTGTCCAGGTCTTTCTGAACGGCAGCACCGTGCTCCCAGTTTTGTATCATCAGCTAACTTGCTGAGGAAGCACTCCGTCCCTTCATCCAGGTCATTGATGAATAAAATGAACAAGACTTGACCCATTATTGACCCTGGATGACCCCAGTATCTACAGGCCCCCAATTAGACTTTGCACCACTGATCACAACTCTATGACCTCTGCCATTCTGCCAGTGCTTAACTGAACTCTACTGTGCACTCATCTAGCCCACACTTCCTGAGCTTACCTATGAGGATGTTATGGGAGACAATGTCAAAAGCCTTGCTGAAGTCAAGGCAGGCAACACACACTGTTCTGCCCTCATCTATGCAGCCACTCATTCCATCATAGAAGGTTATCCGGTTGGTTAAACATAATTCCTCTTTGGTAAATCTATAATGACTATCCTAACATCTAGGATGAACTGCTCTATCACCTTTCCAGGGATGGAGGTGAGGCAGACTGGCCTGTGGTCTCCTAGGTCCTCCTTCCCACCCTTTTTGAGGACTGAAGTGATATTGTCTTTCTTTAGGTCCTAAGGCACCTCTCCTGATCTCCATGTTTCAAAGATGATGGAGAATGGCCTAGCAATAATATCCATCAAGTTCCTTAGCACTCTTGGGTGCATCCTATCAGGACCCATGGATCTGTTGGTTTCAAGTTTGCCCAAATACTTGATCCTTCTTGATCAAAGAGAAGTCTTCCTTCCTCCAGACTTCCTCTCTTGTCTTTGAGGACTGGGATTTCTCAGGGATAGCCTTAGCAGTAAAGACTGAAGCAAAAAGCAGTAACTCTGCCATATCTGTATTCATTCACTATAGACTTAATTAGACAACACCCCTGACCTCAGGCCTGATCTCATATTTACAGCAAATAGCAGCTTCACATATTTCTTTCCTATTCTGACTCTTAAATTGGCAGTCATTGTAGGTAGATGATAAATATATTTAATACCACACAACCCCAGTCACTTAAATACACTGTTGATTTTTCTAACCTGAAAACTTTTTGTATTTTTCTTACTACTCCCTGGCATAAAATACATGTTTTTCCTGCTCTGGCCTAGGATTTCTGAACTTCATAGTTTTCTCTGAACATTTATTGCTGTGATTAAAAAACAGTCCCCCTAAACACAGTAACAATTAACTATTGTAACAGGTTGCTGAAAATTATATACCCTTGGATTTGTTTTATCGAGATTAGGTGCTTTTGAAAATAAAGCATTTCCATAACCATTGGAAAGGATCCTAAAAGAGCCAGAAAATTAAACAGATTTGTTTGTTCTTATGTCTACTCCACAGCTTTCTCCCTAATGTATTGAGAATTTCAATCTCTGGCTGACCGTCAGAGAACAACATCAAAATCACTTTGAAAAAAAAGTAACCAGAGAAAAGCTGTGGTTTTTATTTTCCCAGTTTGACAAAACTGGGGATGGCAGAGAGGATTTTGTTATTAAATTGAGCGGCTTCAGTTCCTGCTAGTGCATTGCTACAAATCATTATTTTAGAGGGATTAGCGACATTCACAATGGAGATTCCACAGATTTTCAAGATAATTACTCCTCAGCAGAAAAAAGCTGAATTGTTTTCAGATGGCTTTATCTTCACACAAGCCATTTCTACTTATTATTATTATTTATTTATTTACTTATTTATTTATTTTAAAGGTTTAAACATGCCAGAAGAATTCACTTATGAGTTTGTATTTTTTTAATAGATAGTAGGACAGGCAAGTTATATAATATACGTTTTAAAAAGGTATATGATTTTATTTTAGGTTCATTTTCCATGGTAATAATGACAGGTTTAAAGAAATTCTATAATTCTTTATGATATTCAAACTTTTGAACACACAATGGATTGCACTTGCAAATCTATAGGATTAATATTAAATTTAGAAAAAGCAGCCACTAAATACAAGCTGGCCTAACAGTGTGTAACTGCATTATTGAAAAAAAAAAAAAAAAAAAAGTAGTTAGGTCTACAAAAAGGTTCCAGTGAGAGAGAGAGCAGAAGAAGGAGTCTACAGGAGTGATTTCTTCTAAAAACGTCGTGGGGAGGAAAGTCAAACAGCATAAGTGACTCTCAAGGAAGTTACGTGGACATTGGTATGCTTTTCTGGGGAAAAACTGGGAGTTAAACTGGGGAATTGTTTGCAATGGAGTTTCTTCCTTGTTACTGTTTTGTTTCTTATTTACTTCAAAAACAAAGATGGGTTGTTAATAACAGTAGCCAATGCTTGGAATGGAAGTGTTACCAATGTAAGAAAAAATCCAGAAGAAAGAGCCCATTAGAGGTCTTGAAAATCACCAAATGTTTTCCTCCTTTTTCAGACCCCAGATAGTCTTTCCAGTAACACACAGGAGAAAGCCATTACCCTTTCATAGAATCATAGAAACAAAGTCAACCTTCCTCTCCACAGTGAGAAGATGCTTCTGACATTCCAGGAAGAACTATGGTGCAGAAATGAAAATAACTTTGGGCAAACAGTTATTGGAATTGCCCTCTTTTCTTTCCTTTCTGTCCTTTTTTTCCTTTAGATGAATTTACATGTGCCTAATTTGTCAGGAGGAGGAGAGGAATGGGAAGGAGGAAGGAACTAATGATACCTAGCAGCTAGATCTGCGCTCCTCAGAAAAATTGAAATAAAGACTGTGTTTAATTGTATATTGGAAGGTGAATTGTCTAGGAAGACTGAAACCTTTTGACCAACTAAATACTACTAATTCTTTTCTATCATTTCTAATAGGCACTAATTTTATTATTCTCATTACTGGTTGACAAAGCAGAGAATATCAGTCTTAAAACTCCTTGAACTAATTCACCCTAGCATAGATCCTAAGAGTTCCCTAGGATATAGCATAAAAAAAAAATGTGGTTGAATAAAAAGAAATATGTGGTTCATAACTCTTGCAAAATACTTCAGAGAGCTCTGAGAGGGCAAAAAAGGCCTTGCAGTTCAGAAAACCAACGCACAGAAGAATAAAAGAACCACCTCCTTAGTGGCTACTCCCAGGCTTTTTTAAATTACAATACTAATTTTTAGCGAGTGCAGAGAGAAATTGGGAACTTGAGAGCACACAATAATGATTTCTACCAATATGTTGAAATAAGATAGTAGAGAATATAGGCTATATACCAGCAGTTGCAAATATATGTATAGCAGAAAAGTAATTTCAAAAGTATTTCTAAGCATAACGTTCTCTAATGCCTCAATTAAAGGAGACAGTTTTGGCTGCAAAGGCAGCCTGTATGCCAAAGCCAACCTGCTAGAAACCTCAGTTCAGTGTTTGCTACTGGCCTATGCTGACCCTTTGTCACTGTTTAAAACACGGAGGTGACCATTTTAGAAAGTGTGGGCAATGTGATTTCTTTCTTTTTCCATATTTATCGGGCTACCAAAAAAAAAAAAAAAAAAAGGTGAAGTACTTGATCCCACACTAGTACAAAGATAAAGAAGTCACAAAAAGATCTTGACTCTGGGCCTACTGTCATCTTTTTTCTTTTGTAAGAACTATGCAAACAGTCAACCTTGGCAGAACTGGCAGTCATTACTCTACCATTCCAAGGCGCCAGACTTACCCAACTCCTGGCCTTCATCAGTGCTTCTAGCAGCAAGGTCTAAACATAATTCCTAAAGCGTTCACTGATGCAGAGAAAAGCTGTTTAAGCAAGGGAAGCATCCATGCTTCTAGTGTTACCTTGCAGTGGAATTACAGAATTACAGAATTACTCTATTCCATACCATGCTGACCCACAGAAATGCTTTGCACTTTTTGTTCTCTTTGCTCTGTAGTAGGCCACTCTGAGTTAGATGTGGTCCATATACCTTCCAAACCAAAAGAGGAAAGTGAAACTGCTTAGGGAACAAAAGTCAAAAACTCAATTAAAGGGAAAAAAAGAAAAACACCAAGAGCCCAGTTTAGGGAATAAACGCTGTGTAACAGTTATGGAGCTTATTTTCTTAACAGAATTTGGGCATTGTGATTTATGGGTTTGCTTCTCCTAACCTCACTGTAAAATGAACTACAGACAAAATAGCATTTCTATAGCAAAAATGTAGAAACTGTTTCCTGGTTTTGCTTCATCCTGATACAGTATCTTTCTGAGGTTTAGATGTCTAATCCGTTAATACATGGACAATGTCAGGACTAGTATTTAAAATCAAACATTCAAAGAGTGAAATTATGCTTTTAAAATTATGCTTTTACATTTGGAATGTCATTTCAGGCAACAGAATAATGCCAAATTACACTCAAATAAATGACAGCGGAGTTGTGTCCATTTGGTAAAAAAAAAAACAGCTCTAATTTCAACTGAGCAATGATATATTTTAATGTGAACAAGGTCACCATTAATTCCAGTAACTCCGCAGCCAATAGCATCAGTATCCAACAGTTCTACATTAATTTCCCCCAACTCTTTCCATGCAGATGTTTGCTCAGTTTACACATGGAATTCAGCATGTGCTCTCTCTGTCTTTCCTTTTTTATTTAATTATGAAGATTAAAAACTCTGGATGCTGTAATCTGCCTCACACACTTTGCATCTGTGGGGATAAATGAAATTAAACTCATCAGATTTGGATTTAAGAGTCCCCTGCACCAAGGGAGTTCCAACAGGTTCAGAACAGGATGAAATTTCCAGATATTTCTTCCCCAGAAGCCAGTTCTCCAGAACTGATACAAAGGATGATTGACCTTCTGAGGGAAAGGGGTACAGTGGAGCTAAATCAAGAAAATCTCTCATTCCAGTTTCATAACCTACCACGAAAAACCCACTAGGATACAGGAGAGGGTGAAAAGTCGACCCCTTTCCTTTGACGGATGACGGATTACTTAAATACTAGTTTTTACCTTTTTCTTTTTTCTCTCATCAAGATTGAGAACTGATATATCTTGCTGAGCTGAATAAATCATGCATTGTGGTATGTGACAAATACAAGCCCTCCAGGGTTCAGGGAGATACTTTATTAGGTTTGAGAACAACAAACTCCAAATTTCATCTGCTTTAAATACATAAAGTCACAGTGCTGTGAGTCTTTATGTAGCTCAGGAATTGGCTCTCTGTAGTTGTAATGTGAAGAGGAAAGCACAGCCCTTGGCCTCTAGGTGCCCTAGGCCTCTAGGAGGCCTCTAGGTCCTCTATGTGCAGTGATCACTAATAGTGGCAGTGCAAAAGTGTATATACAAAGGTAGCAGTGAGCACGTGTGTATGATTCCTATTCATTGCCTGTTTAACAATGGTATCTCTAGTTTCATCTTCTCCCTTGGTTAAGTTTCCTTCTGATGCCCATTTACTATTTGTCACCATTCTTCAGAGAATTCATGTTCTACATCTGCTTTCATACAATATTTATAGGTATGCTAATTTGATTATGAATCAGTTGATAAGTGTTGTCCTCTAATGAGGCCACACTTGTGTAGTGACTCTATGCTGATACCTGTTTAACCTGCCTCCTCCAAAAAAAAAAAACCCAACCCTTTCTTTAATACTGCAATCAATGTTAAAACAGAAGTAACGGAGCATATGCTTAGAAGCAATATTCATTTTGCTGAGACTTATGTGTGTTATAGAAATTTTAACGGACCCCTGTTCGGCTTTAGAGAGAGTCACACATAGATATTCCACATATTATTAGTGTTCTGAAATTTTGGAAGTGCATGAAATAGGGGATGTGACTGAAAAAAAGTGCCAGCTGTGCTGCTATTCCATGTGGACGATAGTCAGAAGAGAGACAATGCTGACACATTGTTTTACTGAAAGCTATTTCTGAAAGACAGGAGTACAGCTGAAATCATAACCATGGACTGTGATTATTAGGGACCTATTCAATGAAGTTACTGGAAAAACTACAGCTGGTTGCAATAGGAACTGAATGGGCTCTATGACTAGTCATCTGAGAATAAAAGGACAAGAAAAAACAAACAAACAAACTGATATATGTTTGCTGTGTGCAAAAAAAATCCTCACTGCCTGTGGAAAATTACAACTGCCAGATAACAGTGTGTATTCTGAAAGCCGCTTTTATGTACATCAGAAGTATTGCTTTCTGGGAGGATACAAGATAAAGTGTCTCCCAAACCATTCTTGCTTTCATGGAAATGCTACTTCCTTTCTGAGATGACACTCTCTAATATTTAAATTCCTTGAGTGGCAAAGCAGGTGGTAACACAAAGCTGCCCTGAGTGACACATATTGGGCTGTAAGAGGTAATCAAAACTTTTTCTATCCAGATATAAAGGTATTCCAGCTACCCTCACTGCACTGTGGTGAATTATGGCCTGATGGTCCCATGGTATGCCTGCCAGGCTTTAGAAGCTTTATGAACTAAACAAGAAGACCTCTACTTTGCCTCCACAATGATGCTTATTTACATAGTAGAGTATTGGTCCTCATATATTTTATTTTGGCTTCATAACCTAGAGCACTTCAATATTTTTCCACAAGTCATTAACACATACCTGGTGACCCAAAGGATCAGAAAGAGCTTATTAGTAACATAGATAGCTTTCTCATTTTGCCTTTCATGAAGTAGAATCGAAATGCACAGTTTATAAACACATTATACCTCACACACAAGGAGAAATGGCAGTCAATAATCCAGTTGAAAGTCTGACTCTGCGGGAACTCCATACTACAAACATCTCATTGAATACTTTCTTTACAAACAATATGTAGTTAAATAAATAAATAATCATTATAATTTTCAAAAGCACAGCAATTGCATAGTAAACTGAAGATTGGCAAGTAGTTTTATGATCTTGTAGAGTCCAGATAGGTTTAGGAATTAGTTCGTTTAAATATCTAAAAATCATATATGATGACTTTTAAGTGATTTGCTAGTTTATATTAGACTGTGCAGTTCACAGGGATATCTTAATCACTGTTTGCAAAGAACGGAATTCTGACAATATTATTTAATTGGTTCTCCAAAGCAGACAATTTGCAGAATTTCTCCTATTGGTACACTAAGCATAAAAATGTGCCTTGCCTTCAAATATTTCTTGGTTTCTTTTTTATTTTCTGAAGTGTAATGAAAGAGGTGAGTGGCAATTAAATCTATCATTCAATATTAAGTGACATTGGTTTGCGTCGTTTGGGTAAGTTCCCAATAGAGAATAAACTATTAACCAGCCCAGTGCAGGCATCTGCTGCTCACCTCCAAATCCAGGTCTCAGAGCAAAGTCGTGGTCCTCTATGCGGAGAAGCTGTTCAGACTTAAGAGGCCGTACTTTGGTGCTGTCAAGTTTCCTCATTTTAATTTCTCGTTTACTATATTTAAGGAAAAAAAAAAAACACACAGAAGGAGAAAAAGCATGTAAGGAACTTCATTTTTTTTCTATCTGACATTCAGAGTGCTGCTTAAATGAAACAAAGACTGAGAGTCCTGGACTGTTGGACTATTGAATCTGGTGTGGTAACGGAAACAATTGTATTAATAAAGTTGGGAGGATACATATTGGAAAAGGCAAGGAATCACTTATGAATTGCCCAGGTCAGTGAGGAGCACCAAATGCATATAAAACCCACAGGAGGAACATCTATGTCTCCTTCTCTTCCCCTCAGAGACTGTATTTACCATGAGAGTTTATAGGCAATTGAAAAGAATTTATTGTTGACATAACCACTTTAAAATCAGACATGGAAAACTACCTCACATATTATCCAGGTAGAGAAACTTATATTTTCTATTAGAAATCTTCTCCTCTTTTCCTCAGATGTCACTGAGGACACTGAAACTGATAGCTCTGAAATGACAGACTTGCTTTTTAAGATCCTTTTGAAAAGTAGTTCAGATTTATCTAAGTTAAATGTTATCAGGTATAAATTTCCCATTGATTTGTTGCTTGTTATATCATCCCTAATTTCCTGCTCAGACATGCAGGAAAAGACATTTCACCAAAGAAATGCTGTTTTAGCATTTTTTTTTTCTTATGACAAGCATAACTGATCCACTGAATAGCAAAGAGCCTTCAAGATACACAAATACAGAGTTCCTTGTTTCATATCTGCTCCCAGGTAGGATAAGAAATGTCAACAAGGGAGATTTAGCATACACATTAGGAAAATCTTTCTCTAGAATAGTGAATAGTGAATGAGAAAAGATTGCTTGGGGAGGCTTTGAGACTCCTTTCACTCAGGCTATTTCACGAGGCAATTATCTCCAGGAACAGCTTAAAAACAGCTGCTTTGCCTCAGGCAAGGAAATCTCTCTGCAGATTTCTCCTTTCATACCTTTTATGATTCTCTGCAACTTTGCTGCCAGCAGCTCTAATTATTACTTTAGCCTGAATTATAGAAATTTGTCCTGTTCTGCAGATTTGCCCTGTAGCCAAACACTGCTTCGGATGAGGTATGGAGTAGTTTTAGAATGAGGTACATTTCTCACAGAGGCCTACAGCATTTACTTGTTTGATTTTTTGTTGGTTTTTCCCCTCCTTTTCCCTTGTCTGATAATGACGCCCAGGAAATTACTTTAAAAAATGATATGTAACAGGAATGCTGAGGAGAGATGAGGAGAGATGAATTGCTGGCTTGTTTAGAACCACAAGGATTGGTCAGACTAGTTCACCTGGAGTATCCTCCAATGTCTCTGGTAATTAAACCAAATTATTGGGTGAATCAGAACTTCCATGTGAAGTTTCAAAGAAGGATTTTATTTTTCTGAGTATGAAAATGACATGGTGGCTAAATTTAAATTCAGTGCTTACAAGAATTAAAACCATAGAGCAAGTCCTCTATTACAGTAGAACTGGCAGTAAAAATGAACACCTGCAACACTTTAAATTAGGTATTAGGTATTATTTAAATTAGGTATTATTGGAAAATTCTGCTGCTTGGCAACTAACATAGGAGACAGTGAATTAAAATCAGAATCCTGTGGCACAGCTAATAGGGTCTGAAAGCAATAGGTTATTTGTCACTGGGTGTGCCAAGAGAGATACTTATTTGACACACAGCTGATTTCTCTGAAAGAAACAGGATCCAGCTCTTGTATATCAATTCCAACTTCATATTGTAAACAAGAAAGTATGTGACTAAGGAAAATTTTTCCTAGTCACCTCTTCTCAAGAGGCAAAACACAAGCCAGCAAGGCAGGAAATTTTATTCTTAATCACCGAACCACTTTAGAGGAGACCTGTTGCGGGATTCTGATATTCTCATTTTCCTGTATGAGGACAAAATAAATATAAATGCTACCTATGTGAAAAGTATCTTTTGTGCCCACTTACTAGAATAGCATCTTCAAGCTGATCCTCTTTATACATATGGTGAAGTAACTAACATGTGCACTAAAAGAATCCATTATTTCTAGCCACTATCAATAGTAGTGGATTAAGCTAGGCAAGGTCATGCAAAGGGCAGAGTGGTGCTTTCATTGCAAAATCTTGCAAAATTTATTTCATTACCCTTCTTTGGCAGAATATATTTGTTTAATCTAAAACTAAATAGGCTCATGTGCAGAGATATGTGCTTATGGTACTTATCTCAAATGTATTTTATGGTAACATTGCCTAGGTAAAGGTATCACAACTGAGAAAAAGATCTAAAATAAATTTTAAAATCATTTCTGCTTCCAAATTTTCTCCCCTCACCAGCATCTCCCAGCCAAGACTAAGAAGTATTCTCTGACAGATATTTCTTTAACATCAACATCTGGGCTCCAGATGTTGTGCCTTGGCTAAGAGTTACAGTATTAAATTGTCCTCACTGCAGCATTATAGTTATTTAACCGATGACTCAAAGGGAATTGCATGTATGTATTTGCTTACCTAGAAATCCTAGACCCATGACTAACTATTGATCAGTCACACAGAATTGTGAAATGGTCAGCAAATGTTTTGGTCCCTCCTTCCCATGGGACCAATTCTATTAAAAAGTAGAAGAGACAGATTTAAGTACCTTAGATCTCAGAAAAGCCTCCCCAGGACAATCAACACCCTAGTGATGCTGCAGTTGCCAGTGTTATGACACTTTTCAGTCTCATTGAAGTTCTAGCAAAGACGTAGATTATATTTTGGTGGCCTGGCACCATGGTCTTCTTATCACATAGCTTTAGTCAGAACATGATTAACCTGGGAGCCTAAATGCAATCATTGATTCAGCATACTCACTGTATAGTAAATGAGAAGCTGTAGTGTTAGAGAAAGACAACTCATGCACTTAAAGAAAATAAGTCTCTATTTACCTTCCCTTTGGCGGCACTAAAGGGAATTTTGACAAATGACTTGGTATTAGCATAGATCTGGGCAATGATAAATGTGAGCTTTTCAGCCTTGGTGAAACACATGCTCAAGGAAATACTGCTTCCAGCTATAGTAGTTCCGTTTTCAACATCTGTACTACAGGTAACATTTTACATTACACGAATGGAATGGTAACCTAAATTCCAAGAAAAGGTCATAAAAAGTCTAGGAAGTGTTTCAGAACACATGGGAGTGACACCCTTGCTGAATTTATTACTGAAACCACTAACTCTTGGAATTGAAAAAATGTGAAAAACTCTTTGGACACCTCACTACCGAATAGCCTTATATGGGCTCAGAGCTCAATGTCTTTTGCCCTGTTCTTTTTCTTCCAAATTTCTGCTTATAACCATTGTTAGAAGCAGGTCACTAGAGTACATAAACCTTGGTACGATCCTGTTCTTCAGTTTTAATCCCCTGAATAACTAACGACGGGAGGAAATCCTTGGCAGGGCACTGAAGGAAGGCTGGAGTAAGATATGCAGCAAGATATAACCACCTTTCCAGTATCAGACTCATCTGAACTTTATTGAAAGACTTGAAAAATCTGAAACTAGTGTCTCAGAAAAGATAATTAGGAGGGGTTTTGCTTTCAGTTACACTAATTTAGTATCCAAGATACCACACTGCCTTTATTGCTGAGATATGGGAGTATAAAATTCTCACCAGAGTCAAAGTTAAAATGCTTAAGTTTATAACAAGAATACCATGGCAGAACCTATATCTCATGGCCATAAGGTTCCTTCTAGCACAGTGCTCCCCACCACTCTGCATAATCAAAGGAAGAAGTTGCAGAAATATCAGGAATATCTGTGGAGTTATGCAGCAGCGTGATCTCTTAAACTTTTAACATATTTATCAAATTTTGAAACTCAGATTCTGTGCATTCTCAGAACTGTACATTTCTATCCCTCTCATTGAAATACATTTTCAAGGGTTTAATAAAAGCATAATATTTTGACAATCAAGTGTTTTGTTCTTTATTGTAGGAAATGGACCATGAGAATAATCTCTTTCTCATGTACTTTTGGTTAATGCTTTAAAATCTTCTTTACAAGAGAATGCAGACAAATAGCTTTGGCGGGAGAATTGGGTTACTCTATTAAACCAGTAGAACTTGTAGGTTAAGTAACATTTTCACATGGGATTCTTTCTAAAAGGCCACCCATTTAACCAAGGCCATCTGTCAGCTGTGTCCCTAATAACCCTAGTGCTGGCTGAAAGGTTTTTCCCCAGAAAGAAAAAGAGGCTGCTTGAAAGTCAGATCCTTTTGAAACGTACTGTAGGATAATGCTGCCTTTAGAAGCAAAACCAGAGAGAGAATCAAACAAAGAGAAACGAAATGTATTTGGATTCTTTCCATTGAAAAGCTGATTTGCAGCTGTTAAGCCTTGGGGTCTTCTATGGCTCAGATTCTGCAGTCTTCTTCCCAGTTCCAAATTTTAAATTGCTGGGGCCTGTAGACGTGGAAGGACAAACCATTTCCTTGTGTATATCAGAAAACCACTAAATCAATTTGCATGAGATAAAGATGTGGTCCTGGCATTCCCCGCCGCTTCTGTTCTTCCTCTCTGCTGAACACTTATTTTGTCTGTCTCATGGGAGTGTCCTTCGGGTCCATTCACTGTTATTTGTAAAGGTCCATGAAGATGGAAGGGATACTAACATTAACTGCTACTGCTATCATGTGACAAGAGGTCAGTGAAGGACGTCCAGTGGGACTCTGTAACATATGCTGTATCCTACCAGCAGGCTTCAATTTCCCCTTTGGGATTTTTTATATCAGTGATGGAGCAACTCCTTATGGCTGTTGCAGAACAGTATAAATGAGAACAGCAGTAACATATGTTTTAGTTTTACCACTGGCAAAAATGTGTCAGCTAATGTAGCTAATGTTAAAACATAGATTTCTTCCCTTTCCAGGGATAAGAAGATATTTCATTTTGCTTCCATTCAATTCTTAACACTTCTTAACAGTCTGATTCTGCAAAGCACCAGACTAGTTCCTACTAAGGCATTTTTTTTCTGTTTATTACTACAAATAATTGTGCACAAGCAGTTACTCCAAAATTGTCATTGAGTTTGAGATAGGTTGTTTACTACCCAGTTCTTTCCATGGACTTTTGGCTTGAACTGGACTTGAATCTATAACCAAGAGCTGAAAATCAGAGGTATTGAGCTATTTAGCATCTTCAATCACCTCCAGATATCATTGTTTTGCTGAGATATGATCTGTTGCTTTGCATTACCTACATGCAATTTTAACATAACATTAAATGAGATAATGTAAAGGCTAGGTTGTCACACAGGATATATTGCAGAAGATAAGCAGCTGTACATATTACAAAGTCTGTGACTTTAAAAACAGTTTAAACACATTTACTAGTTCAGCTATGCTACAATACATAGTAGAGTGAACTCCCCTGCCCATTTTAATCAAAATTTCTGTTGCAAGCACCCCAAAAAAATGCCTCCCTTCTACTTCCTTGAATAGAGTTACGTATTGCAATTTTTCCTTCCTCCAAATAAAGGCAGATTTGACTGCTTGGATTATCACTAGTGGTCTTCAGAAGATATTATCATCTATTTGTGTACTATTAGGTCAATTTGAAAACACATTCACAGACCTCACAAGTAAAACATGAAAATGTGCTTGTGGAAAAAGAAACTTTACACTTCACAGAGAAATTTAAATGCAAAAAGCTGTAGATACTTTTTCATTTTAAATTAGAAAAACTGGGATGAAACATTTTCCTTTTGTGATGTCTAGAAGCATAGCTATATTACAGAAATGGAATACATTAGGACATCAACAAAGTACAGTCCAAATCACCTCATTTAGTGCCATTAAAATATTTTCTGTCTCATAGTTACTGTGCCCTTTAAGGGTTGGAAGTATACATCTGCTTATCACAGTCGTAATTTGGCATCATATAGGTAAAAAGAGATGTGTGTGGATGTGAGTGTGTACATACTTGCATACATATGAACCACTAAAGAAATCATGATATGAAATGGCAAAATTTGTATTTTGGGAATACCCTAACAATGTACACATTCAGAAAGTGGTAAGAAACAGGACAGTCAAAAGAAGGATGCATTGACAGGTTGCTGACAAACAGCATTAAAATTACCAAGCGAACACAGACAGACAGACTATATTACTTACGTATTATGCTTTCTCAAAAATGAGATTTGTTGCTGATGATGAAGACGGTGATGATGACTTTGAGAACTGTGTAACAACGCTGTCGGCCACAGGCAAGTAAGGAACAGAAGTTTCACGACCAGGATCATCTCTTCCTAAAGAGAAATGCACTTAATCAGCCAATCCACCTTGATGACCTTTTATTTTTAGTGTTTTTACTGTTCAGAAACAGCATAGCATTCAAAGGATGCACGTGAAACAAGGCATCACTGAAAACAGATGACAGAGGCATCCCAGTTCTGACATCTTCTCAGAGTTCCCGACATATTTTGGCAAATCATAAAAGTTCCTTAAGCTCTATATTCCCATGGCATCTGCTGCCAAATGAGTAGCATCTCTCTTTTAGAAATGTAGTAGGTATAGCAAGTTGTTTTGCCAGGCTAAAATCTGATCCATTGCTTCCATTCTTTCAGTGTGGGTGCATACTTGAATTTTCCATCACCCACTCAGTAACCTCTTCAATATAGCCTGTGCAGGCAAAGTGATGTCAAACACTTAATCCCCTTTAAATCCCACACAAAACCATACAAAAATCTGCTTTAATGACAAAGGGTCTCTAAATTAATCTTGGTTACTATATATGTGTGTGTCTGCTCAAAATAATTTTCTGCACAGATCAAGCTCTTTCATTAACTGGCTACCTTGCACTGTCTTCCCAGTCATTAACATTACTCCTATTTCTGTGAACTATGGTAGAAAATATTTTGTCTGGAGATGCAGAAATACTACTGGACAGTGTAACATCATGAAACCAAACCAAACTAAAGATGGAGTCTTGTGCTAGTAACACTTGCAAATACCAACAAACCTTTTGCTTCTCTTTTTTAAGATCTACAGCTATCTTGTAAAACTATCCTAAATATATAAGATGTGTGTGTCTAAGATCTGGTATCCTTCTGTAACACAAAATTTTGTCTTTCTTTTATTTAACCTGCCCTACTTGTTCAATAGCAGATTTTATCTGCTGAATCACAAAATGTTTTGTTAGCAAGAACTTGAGTATGCATCCTTCTCCTGTGAAAGATGATAAGATTTCTTGTGGGTTTAAAATTGGGCAATACTAGACACACTTTTTAATCAATTAATCTTTTTTGAGCCACCAGCAACCTTAGTAACCATCAGAATCAACAAAATATATTTATTTTTTTCTTTATCTGGAATGTGAGAGATATAAGATTGAAGCATCGGAAAATGGAAATTCCCAAACACTATCTACAGATGCAGAAGTAATTCTGGTCTCCCAGAAGAAGGCAAGAGCCTTCTTCCTGCATTCCTACAAACAACTGGGATAAAAATAGTAACCTAAAATAAAAACACTGTGTATGCTGAGACTATTAACACTTAATTAAACTGGGATAATGATATTGTGATGTGGACATCTGCCTCCTCAAAAGTCCCTTGAGAACATTAGTTAACTTTATTTGGACCAAGAAATAATTATCAGAAGCAAATGATTTCCTGGAGGAGACTACCAAAGGGCAGCTAATTCTTTCTTTTTTTATTTTCTTTTTTTCTCCTTGGATTTGATCTGCTTGTGACTTCAACAACAACAACAAAAAGAACCCTCCCCACTCATTATAAAAATGTAACTGTGTGTTAAAATTGATTGCCTTCATCAAATGCTTTCAGCCCTGTTTCCTCTTTCATTATACTTTGCTCATGGGTTAATCCTTTACTGCTCAAAACACTTGTGCATGGTCATTTGCAGTTTGACCAGGGATGATCAAGTAGTATTTCCCAGCAGGTCTAATGAATTCCCAAAGAGGTGGGATTCCCAAAGAAGATAAACATAAACAGTACTGCAGACTTCTCCATTTTTCAGGTAAATCAGGAGATTATCATGTCATTTTCTAAGATGTTGTTTTCATTCAGGTATCAGTCCCACAGTGGTTTTACTATTCCTGACTGCAGCCATAACTTTGCCACTAAGCTATAGTGTTGAGAATTACCTGGAGGATTTTCAAAACATACTGAATGTGCTTGTGACTAACGCTTTTAGAATCAGCTTTGGTCAAAACTAAGGGCTGGATGCACACACATATTTCAACACCTTCATCCCATTGGTATCAGCAACATGTTTGAAAGGCCTTTCCTAAACACACTGAAAATCAAAGCACTACTCCCTCCTTGATCATGGAGGAATTAATTTTGTCCAGTGCACACTCACATGAGTTCTATGAGAGGGACTTCCACAGGGTGAAACTGTAAACACCCACGTAAACAGGTGTGTAAAATAAGCGAGGGCAACCAAATGTCACCCACAGCAATCAGGTTTCTTCATACTAAATTGTTTTTATTTCCTCTGGGTAAGAGAGCATTACACAGGGTGGATTACAACATCATTATAAATTACCATTAGGAAAACAGGTTAATCTCCTATGCATTTGTCAGTAATAAATTCTAAAAGGAATTTTCTTGCAGAGGAATGAAGGCAAAATAATAGACTTTGCTTGTATTGAGAAAGTCATTAATAGTTCTTTGTATTTAAAAATGACTAAAACATGGTGTCTTTGCTACCACTAAACCATTTCTTTATAATTATCTGTTTTCTATGGCTCATGAAAAGCTTGTAATGCTGATCTTTCAAGGACAAAGGTAACAACGCATGACTGGATGAAGAGAAGAAAAAGAGAAGGAGAGGGGTGGGGGGGATAGGGAGAGAGAAAGAGAGAGGGAGTGGAAGGGACTGCGGGGGGAAAGACCATCTAATATCAAAGCATGAAATGATATTTTTAGTGGGCAAAATAATTCATGGGTTTCAGGTAAGTAGAGTCTGAAACTACAGATTCCTCTCCACTGCAGATCCCGAAGCAGAGTAGTTTTTGTTTGCTCAAGAAGAGAAAAATAACAAGGATGAAGAAAAGTTTCAGAAGTCTTTATTTTTGAAAAATCTATGCACATCCAAACCCACTGGTAGATTTACCTGGAACATGTATTTTTAATGCTCCTAATCAGAGAATGAATAAACATTGCAAGAGCCTCCAAAGAAGTCTTAGATTTTGAAATATGTCTTAATAGAATGATTGGAGGTTCTCACAAACAGTTAGCTGATCAGAGAAAGTGGATTAACCAGAGAGTAATTCTGAGCGTGTGAATGCAATGCAACCACACAAGAATAGGCAGCTTTTTGCTTTTCAGTGGCAACTGACCAAGTGCATAGAATTTACCTTTAATTGTGTGATCACCTGTAAAGTGATATAAAGTACAAAAAAAATCTATTCAGGATTAAGGACACTATCCAACTATCTATATAAACACAAATCATGAATCAATTTCCAAAATAAGGTATTCATTCACATTTCCAAACAAGATCAAGTTAGAGGAAAGCAGAGGCAGAGGATTATTATCCAGATCTGGAATTTTGGATTATTAGATCCCAGAATGAATGAAGCGTTTTACTTAAACACTTGCAGTGGGACCAAATTCCTATGCTTCTGCCCTTAGGAAGTCTCTTAATGTAGGTGGCAAGTGAGCATTCATGACCATCCCAAGTAGTCTGAAAAAAATAAATTAGGTATGTAATCATAATACAGTATTGGAACAGAACAGAATTCAAAAGCCAGAAAAATTCTACAGCTCAGCTCAAAAAACTGCAGGATTTTTTTGTAGAGTGCTCATGAGAGAAATTCCACAGCTCAGCTCAAAAACTTGTTCAAGACTTTCATGAGAGAAATTCTCACTCTGCTGCTTAAAAAATGGCTTAAACAGAGCTATTAGGCTAGAGAGAAGGCTAGGGAGAAGATACCATACTGCCCTCTGTTCCTGCAGTGCACTTACCATCCTTGCAACCTCGCTGAACATCAGCATCTGTTCAGTCAGTTTCTAAAGGAATTTGCTTACAATTGGACTGACTTAAGCCAGTTGTGAAACAGTACCCTTATTTTTTGGTAGGTAATATTAGAAATAGTAATAACATTGAAGTGAGAATATAATATGTTTTGATGGATGTTCAGTTTAACTGTAAAATTAAAATCTCAACTGTTTTCCTTTCCCTTTCAAGGAATGTAAATTTTTGGTGACTCGAGTACTGACTGTAAAATTATGGTTCTGAAATTCTTGTGTTTTATATTATCTTAGTATCTTACTGTCTGTGGAATTCCTATATCCTCAGCAGGGTGCATTTCTGATATCAAGCAAAACCCACTGCAAAGTAAAGCAAACAATAAATATATAGAGTCATCAGGTGTAATTGGCTTCAGTCATACAAACTGAGACAGTAGTTTGGTGTTTCTTCTGACATTTTGTGAAGTTTGGCTGCTTCTGGAACTGCTTTAGTATATTGAAGGCACAGCGTTGAGTATGTTTTCATAAGGCCTTCTCTGTTCTGACAAGTCACCTAGCCATTAATCGGAAGCAATTTCACTATTCTACTATTTCAGTCTCCTCAAACATTCCCATTATAGTATGGAGCTAAATCTCAAATCTCTCCTAAAACTGCAATCAGGGATCAACTCAGAAGCCAGTATCAGAAACATAGAATACTCAAGTTATTTTCATTGGCATCTGAGTTGCCAACACAACTGAAAATCAGTATTCTGAGAACTGTAGACAGACAGGTCAGCAAGAAATGCTGATGAGGAACCAAATTTTGACACATTTCATTTTCTTCTCACTAGCGAGCATTCAGTTGTTATGTCTCATTAAATACTTCAGTTTATTAAAAAATAAAGAAGGATAGTTTAACGGATGCCTAAATGTATCTCTTGTGCTATGTGAGGCCTATTTGGGTAATTGAATTTTGTTAATCCATATCGGATTCACAAAATGGCATGGGACCTACAGGAGGTTGGCATACTTCTGGAAGAGTATCAGGGCGAGGAGGGTTTGCACTAAAATGGCATAATGCCATTCCAGGTATTGAATCCTTTCCCTGAAACTTGCCCAATTTCTTATATTCATTCACTACTCATCCAAAGGAATATTTTAAAACTGTCATAGAAGATCCTGACAAGACTTCAGCCAACCCCAGTAAAGTATATTTTTCCATACAGAACAGCTTCTTCATGTCAGACATGAGAAGATGACCCTGTACGGCCTACACACCTTTCTTTTCCCGATTTTTCTTCAACATACACTCAGGTTTGTGTTTGCTTTAGAAATATAGTGCTTGCATACCTGTGTATAATCAGATATTTGAAATATAACAATAATAAAAAATGCACTCATAGATGCTTCTACTTTCTGTTCCCTATATCCACAGTCTCTAAATCACAGATTCTTTCCCCTTCATCATTCTGCCCTGGCCACAGCAATCACTGAATTAATTTCATCCCTAAATCCCTTTACTTAGCTTCTACATGAGCATTTCTGAAAGTAAAATAATCAGTTTTACTGCCTCCAGTTAAGGAACAATCTGTGCCTTGAGGGTGATTGCTGGAAAAACAAGCAGCCAACTTTTCTTTGATTTACATTTTGTACAAACTACGGGCTTCAGTGGCACAAAGCATATTAGCATAACCATTTTGCCTTTCTACCTCCTTCTTCATCACAAGCCCTCAAACATTGCCATCATGCTTATGCATTTCTGTCCATCTTCCCCCAGGAATAGTTTTGCCAAATTTGCTTCTTTAGGTCCCTAGAATATTTTTCTTTAACATTCTTTCAGTATCTTTAGTGAGAATTAAATGAAGGAAGATCAAGGGGATGACCCATAAGCCTGAGAAACAGAACGTAAGGGTTTTTAACTGCATGGTGCATCTTCAAGAAGGAAAGTAGTTCACAGTTTGTATAACCAAAACAGAATGCTTCAATATAAAAAGCAAAGCACTCTGCATTAGGGTTTTTCTTTTTCTTTTTCTTTTTATTTTCTTCTTCTTTATTTTGTCTTTTTTTTTCTTTTTTTTCTCTTTTAAATACAGTACATTGGAGATGGATAAATATCACTGTCTCTCAGCAGTGCTTTCCAGTTGGATCCTAAATGCTATCTGATACACTTTAGGCTTATTTTCCTCCACCAATTGAAGAAAACCTTTCATCTTACCCCTTTCCTTTGCACCCCCTGATGTTTATTAAGCATTTTCTGCAAAAGGGATATCAAAACGTGTCCAGTTTGTTGACCAGGAGTTAACAGTATATCAGATGGGAATTAATTTATAAAACACCTTCTACCTTCACCAAGCTTTTTCTGTCACCCATGAAGATGAGGCGTAAAAATACTGTTGAACAGAGGAAAACAGGTGCCTTTCAGCTCTGGCATTGCAGGTGTTTTTTCATTATACAATCAAAATAGAGACGGATTTGTTGATTAAATCTGGTCTCTATTGGTCTTAAGACAGCTTTAGAGCCTGATGGCTTATCAGGCACAACGTAGTCTGACTGTTTACTCTTCTGTTTTTTTTCTTCTCATCAATAACTTCCAGAGAAATACATTTTATCAACATAAAACAGGTGCTCATTTGAAACAAGAAAGCCAATTTTAAATTCCCAAATTGTAGTCTTAAGTAAATAAATGTGGATTTACTTTACAACAGTTACTAGAAGATAGCTATATTTTGATATTTTAAAACTTGGCAATCTGCTCTTTACTGCTTGTTGCCAAAGAAAGAGTATTTCTAAATCAATAAACATTTGAACAGTGTAGAATTGTAGCTACTGAATGAAAAACATTTTTTTCTACATATGCATTTAATCTTAGCATTTGGTTTAGCAACACGTCATTGATGTCAAAGTAGGATGGCTTAGCTGTCAACATGAACAAAATCTTTAACAATTTTCTATAGGAAAACAACTTACCTATTACAAATGCCTCTTATGTGTCCACGTAAATCTGCTATTACTTACCTTGTGCCTTATGAGGCCTTTCTCACTTTATCCAGAAAAATCTAGCACACAAGCACCTTATATTGGCCTGATCATGTAGAGTAATTCCTGTGTTTCTCTCCTGGTACTCATGCTCTGAAAAATAATCATCCAAAATTGAAGCGAAAAACTTCTAAATTTTCATATTTAAGTGCATGTGTGTGTGTGTATGAGAATTAGAAAAGAGAGGGCTTTTTTCTTTTTTTTTCTTCACAGACCCAGACCCTTTAATGAGATCAAATTAACTTTTTTCTTCTGATCTTCACATTGTTCATTTTTTTTGAAACTGTAAGGATATGAGATAGAAATAAAATTTGAGACAAATACTTGCATTTATTCAATATAGGCAAACTATATGCAAGGTCATCTTAAAATAATCCAGGAAAAAGTATTCAAAACACAGAAAGCTAAGTTGTTCTATTGTGTACTTGCAGCATAACAATCTGAAATTCTCCACTGAGTCAGGATACTAAAGACTTGCAGTTATTTCATTGATCTAATCAAATTACAATACTTGTGCTCTTTGTGCTTACCAATATAGTCTTCTTGGTCCCATATCCAGATTTACTCCTCCTACCAAAAACTGAGGTCATCAGATCACTCACCAGACTCTCAAGTCTGTCCCACAACAGATGACGGGAATGTCAATAACACTGCTACCATTGAGAAGGGGAGAGTCCAACTTGCCTGCCCACGTGTCCCACAGCACCTACTGAAAGACTGGGCAGTGCAGTTATTTAGCAAGTCTGATACCTTTCTGACTGGCACGTGAAGCTCAACAAGAATGTGTATTAAACCAGAGTGTGCCTCTACCAAGCCCAAGCTCTGCATCTCCCACCCATTGTTTTACTGCTAAACTTAATTTTGTACAAACATTTAGTCTGTGAGTTACAACTCTGGCATAATCCCCCTAGTGCCATGATAAATCTTTCACGTACAGCTGAGATATTGCAAACAAAATGGAATACCTGCATGGTAATAGCGTCCTCACCGTGCTGCCTTCACTGCAGGAATGTAAACTCAGTGATCGTCCAGGGGCACAGGAAAAGCTGTGGGGAATGATGGCACATTTGTGCGTGACTTCCCCAAGTGCACGGAGCAACTGCCCTCTCACAAAGCGAAGGACAAGCCTCACAGAAAGGAAAAGCGGGGTATAAGCTCTTGGAAGCCAAATAGTCACAAGGACACACCTCTTCGCCCCCTGGGAAAGCATGCCCCAGGCTTGATGAACTTTTCTACAGGTTGCCAGAGACGAGATGATTATTCACATGTAATACCGTCGCAAATACTGATACGCACAAGGGTTGACTTAGGAAAAGCAGCAGTAAATCACAACTGCATACATACGAAAACAAAGAAAAGGACAAAAAGAGGGAAATGAGAGGCACTGACCCCAGATGAATGAAGACAGGCAAAGAGGCGCGCAAAGAAATCTCTAGCAAGAATGGGCAGTACCTGTGCTGCCCCCCCACACAACCAGGTCTGACCATTGCGTACTTGTGCAGTACCCAAGATAAACAAACACCGCCTGTTCTTTTCACTGCTGAAGGGGAAAGATGGGGCTGTTCGCTCTTTCATTAATGCCTTGCTTGCTCTGGAAACATCCCGGCAGGAGCCCCCCTTCCCTCGGGCGTTAGCGGGGACTGTCCCCCAAACGCTGAGGGACTATAGCGGTCTTTAGACACAACCAGTTAATGGCAGAACACCTCAGCCCCGGCCGTGGCACCGGCGAGCGCGGGAACGGAGGGCGGGCAGGGGCGGCGCACTGAGTAACGGCCGTCTCAGAGTAACGGCGGTCCCGGAGTAACGGCCGCTCCCGGAGTAACGGCCGCTCCCGGCGAACGGCCGCGCGGTGGCGGCAGCGGCAGCGCCAACGGCTCCTGCAGAGCCGGCTCCGCCCCCGCGCGGAGCGGCGGTGCGGGGGGCGCGCCGAGGAGGGCGATGCTGCCCGTTTACCCCTAGTCCTGCTCCCTCTGTTTACCCTCAGTCGTACTCGACCTGTTTACCCTCAGTCCTGCTCGCTCTGTTTACCCTCGGTCCTAGTCCCTGTGATTACCCTCTATTTTTGTTCAGCCCTAATCCCCCTGTTTACCCTCCGTCCTTCTCCCTCTGACTAGGACTGAGCATTGAGGGTAAACAGGGGGAGTAGGACAGAGCCTAAACGGGGAGTAGGACTGAGGGTAAAAAGAGGGAGGAGGGCAGAGAGTAAACGGGGAGTAACAACACTGAGGGTAGAAAGGGCAAGTATCACTGAAGTAAACAGGTGGAGTAGGACTGAGGGTAAAAAGAGGGATTAGGCCTGAGGGTAAACAGGGGGAGTACCACTGAGGGCAGAAAGGGGGAATAGGATAGGACTGAGGGTAAACAGGTGGAGTATGAGGGCCCTAAGATAGGAGGATTGATAGGAGCACTGTTTGGATGGAGGGTATATGCAGACTGAGCATTTTCCAGAAATGTGAGCTAATTGAGACTTAACCTTGACTCTAGTCAAGAACTGGTTAATTTTAGAGCACTGAACTTATTTGTCTTTCTGCGTAAGCTCTGCAATGATTAAACCTGTAGCAAAGTATTTAGTTTCACTCAAGAACTTGCCGTGTAAAACTCACTTTAGAATTTTCATCAATGCTTCTCAAGGGATTTTTGTTTGTTTCTTTGACCAAAGAACTACACCCAGCATGTGGATGACAACATGCAGCTGTTACCATTGAACTTAAGTGGTCCATCGTGTACCTCACTGCAGTTCGATTGCTCTTGAGGCATGGGAGGTTCCCCCTAGCTCAGACCCAGTGCAGTGAGACTCAAACACACCCTCACTTCCAGAATAAGAGCTGGCACCTCCATCAACACTCCCTGTCCATGGCAGAAGCGGCTCCCAGGTCCCTTCAGCCTTTTACAAACGCTCCATATGTACATTCTCTAATGGCTTGTTGAGTATGTAGGTGCCTTCCACCAGTGATGACTTTTTTGTTCTTTTTTTTTTTTATAATAGTTAAAAAGAAATCACTGAAAATGCTTGTGATACCTGCTTCTTTCATGTGAGTCTCATCTCACTGCATCAAGAGAAAGCTGAACAACAGACCAGAAGCTGAGGGCTTTAAATTGGTGATTGGTGAAAGGCACGTTAGCAAAGCAGAAGGCTATTCTGTGCCTTTGGAAGAGCCAGAATAGAGTTTGTTTTCTCCCTCATTTTCGGACTTCCATCTTCTCCTGCCCCAAACAGATAGTCAGGTAAAGGTTATAGGTATTAGCAGACCTTCCCACATATATAGGAACATTATGTAAGGGTGTTATTCTTGGCTTTGCCATCACAGAAAATTATGCATTTTCATTACAGTGAAATGTCTTTCTAAAATCATCTAGGAGACAAAGTGATAGTTTTTTACCATGATACAGCTAACAGAATTTGAATTAAAAAGGAAGTGTAGATTAGAATATAGCCATAGTAAAGAGTGAAGTAAAAGCTCATGAACCATCTTTAATACAGCTTATAAAGTGTTAAAACATCCTTTTTTTTTTTTTTTTTGAGGTGAGGTTGAAGCCATCACTACTGATGTAGAAACTGTAGAAAGAAGGGATTCTCAAAAATCTGTTTTATCCTTTTTGGTGACAAGGGAGACTTCAAAAATCTCCAAAAGCAGCATCCGTTGTCTCTGCCACTGGCTTTCATTTAACAGCAGCTGTAAGATGGATATTAGACTTTATCCATTTTGTGTAACTCAGTGGATAGAATCACGGTTAGAACAAATGCAGACACACCACATCTAAACGTCTGCATGTATATCCCATGTACAGTCAAATGTGGCAGACTTGAACCAGTTCCTATTTCTTTCCTTTAGTATAATGAATTGTAGAGAGAAAACATAGCACTCCCAACATTTATTGGAGCAGAAAGACAATTTTTTTTTTTTAAGATCATCACGGCCCTTTGAATATAAAAATAACATTTCTTTTTAATATTAGAAAGTTTCTAAAGACTCTAATCTCTAGGGCAGACTGATAAACATGGATATAACAAAGTGACAGCCTCAGTTCCAGAAAGCATGCAGTATAAGGCAGAGTCTTTAAGTCATCATCATTTGCAGCCGCAGGAAATTAAAGGGCTAAAATAGAAGCTGACAAGCAGAGCTAAGCACAGTACCTCTTGCAGCACATTATTTCCTCAGCGTCATTGCCAATGGGCCCATGAAACCTGGGGTTCATTCGTAATATATCTGTTGGTGGGTTAAATACTGACAGTCTAGAGGTGCTTTGGCCCTGCAAACTCAGCAATGCGGTGGTATAGGAGCTGCTTGCCCACCGGGAGCCCAGTGCAGGGAGGCAACAGAAGGAGCTGCCACTGAGGTCTCACTGCTACGTCCTGGGCCAGCTTTAGATTCTCATGCAAGTAGCCTCAATTTAGACCCCCATATAAATTGCTGTCTCTTCATTAGAGTAGCATTAGAGTAGCATGGAAAGGGGAAACTGATTTCCCCTTTCCTACTATGTCCTTCATCATCTTCAGAGAAGAGACTTTGTCAGTGCATGCATGGCTCAACTCTTTCCAAGAGAGGCATGGTGCAGGCAGGCACCTCTCCTCAACACCAATGGGAAGGGAAACTGTGAGCTTGTAGCTGCAGGGATTATGTGCAGCTTGAATGATGAACCAAATGGGAGTTGGGGAGAGAAAGGGACAAAGAGGCCATCAGCAAATGGACATAATGCATATTATAACTTTGCTTCACAGTCAAAGTCAGCACTCTGACAACCTAACTATTTACCCCCATCTAATTTTGTTGGCGTGAAATTAATCAAATTTCTGCTTATCGCTCTTTTTATACTTACAGCAGGATTACAAGGAGAATTACAGAAAGAGACTTCCTCTTCTTTTCTCAAGGGTAAAAGTTAATATTCTTTCAGTCAGAAATTTGTTACAAAGTACAGATTTTCTGTATTGTTCTGGAGGAGCACTTGGTACTGCAGGAGTTCTACTGTTTTGTGCTCACTTTTCAGAAATTAGCAGAAAAGTTTTGATATTAGAAAGGCATGAAAAAACTCTCTGAGGAAGACTGCTATCTACCTTTCCAGATAAGGAGAGAGTGGTCTTGCTTTCTGCATAGGAAGGAAAGAGAAGCTTGAGATCCCAAACTCAAGAACATAAGGTTCAATGAGCTGTCAGATATCTTTATCAGGAAGAATCAATACTGGACATAAACCAAGAACACACTGTAGAAAACTGTAATGCAAATATTGCTCTATCTCTGCACAGGTCACTGCCCTAGTCCTATGAAGATTAGTACCATTTGTGCAAAAAAAGAAAGAACATAATGCATCCAGCAAAGCCCAGAAAGTTCCAGATACTTGTGCAAAACTCAGGGAAGAAGGATGACAAGTGTACTGTGCATCTAATGACAGGCAGAAGTGATGGATCAACCCAGCAGGACAGAGAAACAAGGATCACAAGCTGAAATGCAAATGCAGCGCCAGGGAGAAATTGAGTGCATGGCTGGTTGGTTCCTGCAATGTGGGGCTAGGAGAGTAAAAGAGAATCTAAGAGAAAAGGAGAGACTGTAAGCAAGCAGTTGGAATTGACAGCTATTTTGCACAGTTCGCCTCTGAGAACACTAAAAGTGTTCCCTAGTTTTAAAGAAATGTGTTTCCTCCTCCCTCTTTCTTCAATACCTTAAATCAAGCAGACCTGCCAACAACGGTATGAATGAGCGCAGGGGGCTGTGGCTGATTCCTGGCCATATGTTTCTGCCAGATGAGCAAGTGACAAATTGTTCTGAGTTTTGCAAAACCGTAGGACGTTTTGCCAGCCTGCTCTCTTACCACATTTCTGATGTCACAGCCTGTACTGTACTCAAGGACTAGGCAACTCGCAAAGAGGCAGAGGAAAAGGGACAAGATGTACAGGCCCAGGCAAGGGTGGGTTGTGGAGCAGTATCCTTACACATTTGAGGGGAAGAAAAGCGACCCCTCAGCAATTATGGGAGGGCCCACCATCCTCTGAAAAGAAATATACTCCCCTATGAGAAGGAAAAGCTAATAAGGAAAAGGAGAATAACGAAACCCAAAGTCTGACATCTTTCCTACTGCCCTCCCTCCCATCCCCTTTTGGGATATATGAATTTTTAGCTCTGTAATTACACTTCCTCTCCTCTCAGCACCACTGTCTTGGCCACACTGAGACAAATAGGGCTTAAAGGTTCTGGGTTCTCTCTTTCTTTTTTTAAAGAGTAGAGACTTTATACAAATGCACTTTAAATGTCCACTTTACTGACTAGCAAGTTATGATGACACAAAGACCTCGAAACAAATCCTGTTCCATGAGCAGAAGAGGAAGAGAAGCAATCCTCAGATAAAAGCTATCTGAAGGAGCAAGCTGTAGAACAACAATTAGGAAGATGCCATAAAATGAAATGTTCCCTTTGGCACATACCCTACGCACCAGCTCTGATGGTACTGGTTTCTCTGGGCTGGTATACCTAGCTCCTAAAACTAATCGAGATAGCCGTTACATAGTCAGAGACCAATTCTACCCACCTTCACTGTTCTGAAAAGGAGGCAAAGAAACTTTTCATTCCAGCACAGAGTTTGCTTAATGTGGTGAAGAGCAGATGGAAGCTTAGTAGCCTGTTGAAGGTAGGAGAGACTAGATCCCTCTGACATCTTGGTCATCCCAGCATCCATCTGCTAGCGTATTGTTTGGTATCCTTGAAATCCAGCTTTCAAGATACAGCTTTCAAGAGATGGCTTTTTCTGCCTTATACGTGCTAAGGGCTTGATCTATGCAACATCTCAGGAGAAGGTAACCCATTCTGCTCTCTTTTTAATCTGTACCTTCATTTCTGTTATTTTTCATACGCTGTTCTTCTTTCCATTATTTAAACTAGCTTGTCTGCTCTACTTATCTAATCGTGGTAAGATTTTCCTTCCTCCTCCTCTACCTTTCTGTCTTTTTATAAATTAGCGGATGCCTCCATGACAACAGAACCATCTCCTCCAGCCGTCTGCACGTCTCAGGCAAGCTGTCTGCTGCAGGGCCCTCGTTTCTCTGACAGCTCTCTTCTGGTTTTCCTCCAGTACATTTCACCAGTGACTCGGTCCCTCCTAAATTAGAGGAGACATTTCTGTTGCTGTTTTGCCTGATTGTTCTGCCACTTCCATGAATGTTTCCTTCCCTGGCTGTCAGGGACTACTGCTCTGTTTGTATCCTGTCTGCTTCACAGACTGCTCTGACTTGGTGCATCTCAGTTTTGCTCCTTTCTGTTTCTTTTCACTACCAGCATCAGTGTCATTTTCTCACTGGAACCCTCTCCCCCTGTAGAGTCAGCTAGCAGCTGTATGCTGCCAAATCCATCTCTGTTCACCCTGACTGCAGAGCCCTGGGCAGCTTTGCATTTCCAGCCCTTAAATCAACATCTGTTGCATGTCTCAGCTATTTCTCCCCCAAACTGGATTGAAAAATCTTTACTTTTCATGGCTTCCATGGAAGCTGAACTGCCCTCTGTGTCTCACTGCCTCAGCTCCTGCTTCTCGTTATTTCCCTGTTCATGCCTACTTTGCCCTATTGGGAACCTAGAGGTATTGTCTTCCAAGCAAAAAAACACCTTTGTTTCGCAGGCCTGATAGACAAAAGACAAGCAGTAATTCTGCTTGTACACAGCTTCCCCTCCCTCTAAGCTGTTCAGCTGAACCAGACAACATTTTATGTAAGTGAGTATTGTGGATTTATTACTGGTTTTCTTCCTAATTAAACCAATCAAGAAGGATTGTTCCTCATATTTCCCAGCATTATATAAAACTGTAGGCTATTTCTCCCCCACTCAGAAGTTGGGTGTTTGTGTGTAAACCATGAAACAAGAGCGTAGGAGCAGCCATTCATAATACTCGTCTCTTCAGCAAAATCACTTCTTAGCACTTTTAGGAGGTTTTTAAAACTACTGTTATTAAAACGGCTATCTGGATGGTCTGAGTAGAAAAATGAAAGTGAGCAGAATGTCAATGTACATGATAATTAGCTTTAGCTTTGTTCAGTATAGGCATGTGGGTGGGATATACTTGGAAATCATTTGGCTTGGGAGACCTCTAACACTTTTGATATAGCCTCCTCTTTCCCTGTTTAGCAATGTGTCTTCTCAGGATGCTTCTAGTTGCCCAGGCACCAAACACCTCTGTACCCCTTTTATATATATATATATATTTAATGTGTCAGGGCTTTCCATCTTTGCTGGGGAACTGTGAGTCAGGACAGCTGCACCAGGACCATACAGCTGTCACTCCCTTTCCCAGACAGAAAACAGTCTGGACAGGATGTTGCAGTTCTAAAATTCTTTGGAGAACACTGAAAAGCACTTGTCAAAGAAGAGGAACAAAACCCGAGGAAACAGACTAACTCAAAGAATCCAGAAATGCCTTCATCTATTAGAGAAGTGCCCATTAGCAGGTCTGCACTGACGGTCTAATCTCCACTTCAGGTACCAGAGTATCCATTCTTCTGAGTGGACTGCAGCTTGCTCAAATTTCCTGCTCTTAAGCAGCTAAGCACTGCTGTGTGTGCTGCACACAGTGTAGTTACCATCCACAGCCATGCCACAAATTCCTTGCCACAGACTGTAGCTATCAGCTTCTTTGTGCCCTAAATAGCCCCTGTGCCTCACATTTGTGCAGCCACCCTGCTCCAAACTGACATTTCCATCTGAGTACTCCTGCTTGGCACCTCTGTTTTGGAAATCTAGAAAAAAAATGTTCTTTTACTGTTTATTTCTCCAGTGGTACATTTCTGCAATGCAAGACAAATGGATCTATTAGATAGGAAAGGAGGGAAAACTGCATATACAGTGCTCAAATTCAGCAATGCTCCGTGGTGATTTTTAACTGGTTTGTGGATACATTTCTCATCGTGAGGCTAAGGCTCCAGGATAGTTGTTCCATTGTGTAAGAGGAACCTGAATAATTTTGTCCCAGACTTAGGAAAGTGGCTCTAATTTCTACTAAAAATACCTTTACATTCCTCTTGCCTTATTCTTAACCACACAACTCCCCTCTCCCGAATGCAAAATGCTTGTGCATTCTTTTCTTCGTTGCCCAGATTCTAACTCATGACTTCTCCTGAACAGGAGAAAACTCTGTGTGCCTGTTTCTCAGGCTCCATCTTTCCTGCAGGTGAAAGTAATTTGTACTTAACACCTAAAAAACCTCCAAAACTTACTTGATTTCTTATGTTAAGGCAAAGACAGGACAGATTTTCTAAAAGGCTGCATCATAAAAAAAAAAGCCTTTTGAGTTAATACATTATATTAGCATGTTCTTAGGTCGTGAAAAGACTGTTTATTTCATCTGTACTAAAGCTGACAATCGTTTTACTTTTCTTCCCATATAAGTAAGATTCTTCTGTATTCTTTCAGAGCAATATTTAATTACATACAAGGAACATACAAAGTAAGTGTTTCATATGAAGTAAATCTTTCTGCAGCTAATCACAAAGTGTCACTTTTTTCAACATTTGGTGAGGACACAGTGTTCTGGCCTCACTATCTTGACAGCTCACTACTCAGTAGCATTTACCACTCGTGCCAGGGGGCCTTTCGGTTAGGCATGGCCTTCCTCAGCCCTGCTAGGCAAGAGAGAGGCCTGGTTACATGAAGCCTGCAGATGGGCTGGAGGGCCAGTTCAGATAAATGCCAACCTTCCCCTGTTTATGGATGTCGCATTCTCCTAAGGAACAGAACTGCAAAAAATGTATTTTGTATGGGAAATGGAGAAATTTTGTCTTCCAAAAAAAGGTGTTTTCCTCACCAGTAATCCTTGAAGAAGGTAATTTAGGTTATTAAATGTTTTCCAAGCCCACTTTACTCTGGTTTATGAGCTCTCACTAGCTTGAGTCATCTGGAGAAAAATGACTGAGGCACCTGCAACTCCCATAACCGGTAATTATTAGTAATTACAGTACCACACAAGTGATATCATTGAAAGTTCAGTGTTTTGAGACCAGCAATTACAGAAATTTTACAGTAAAATGTTTCTGCAAATGATGAAAAAAAGCCCATTGGGAATTTCTAAGAATTTTCTGGAGAGAACAGCATGGCACGAGCTGTGTGTTGACTCTGGGGACACATTTTGATGAAAGCAAAAATGAGAAGGTGACCAGCTGGCTCGTAGACTTTGGAAAGGATGATAAAATCCCATTCATATGTTGCTGCTTTTGGCAATAGCATGCTGGCATGGAAAATCGTGGTGTGATCTGGAACATTTTTTTTCCTGGCCAACAGCGACCACAGGCTGTTTCCATTTTGCAACATTTTGGCTGCGTTGGTAAAACTGTGGATATAAAAGCATAATTCTCATAGCTGCAGTGCTGCAAACATTGATGATTCTCATGAGAGCATCATGTGTAACTTGGATACGTGTATGTCTCTGTGCAAACCAAACATATGTGCTTAATCCTGCTTTTCTTCTGCTCTAAACCTGGTGTGCAACTGCAGTGTTCAGAGCAATTATCATCTTTATTTTTAATGTATGCATTTCTGTAGCTGACATATTACAATTCATATTTGTTTTTGTCCTCTTTGATATGTCATTCTACAAATATAATTATCATTTTTGATGTTTTTTCTATCACTTTGATCTGTAGAATGAAATGCACCTTTAAAAACATCATAACATGGCATTATTTATGAAACATTAAAAAAAATCCACCCTTCCCTCCCAAAAAAGACTAATGGAAAAACAAAAAGAGTAATTATGTATACTAATAATTGCATTGTCTTATTTCATTTTCTTCTGAAATCTTATTACTACTGTCCCCAGAAAACATGCATTATACACTCTTATTAATCAAATTGTAATTCTAAAAGCTAATTGTCTCTAGAGCTGATCCTTTGGTCCTTGGAAATAGGGAGCTAATTGCATTTGAATGCCACTTCATGAAGATCATTGTTGGACTATTAAATCTGATTTTAGAGAAGTGACTTTTCTATCATGTTACATGTCGGAAGAATAAGAATGCATTAAAATTGCTATGGGTGCATTCCACCCAAGGAATAACTGCTCATTCCTTACGATTCTTTATTTAATAGAAAAATGCAAGCAAGATCCGGTGGCTAAAAAATAATGAAAAAAAATACAGCCTAGGCAGGAAGATCAGATAAACTGATCATCCTGGTAAATTCAAGTCTGAAAAATCTATTAAGATAATGCAGAATTTAGGAAAACAAAAAGATATTTTCCAGAATTCCTTCCAAGAGAAAAGAAACCAGAATGAGAGAAGAAAATGATCCCAGGCGGTTATGCATAAGTCACCTTTTCGTGCTCCATTAACGGCATTCATGCCACGATAACCAAGTAGTAGAGTGGCTGTAGAGGTTCAGACCAGGAAAGGGGCTCTTCACTGGGCAAACTTTGCTTTCTGGCTAGTTCAAGACAGCAAAAGAAAATGACAAGAAAAGCTGCTGTTTAACGGGGTAAATGAGGATACCAAAGGAACAGTCTGAAATGCTTTCTGATCACAATCTACTGGCACAAGGGAAAATGCATCAGCTTTACGTGACAGTAGCTGAAGAAAGTTTTAAGAAAGGAACATAAAGCAATAGTGTATTTTTCCACTGTTATTTTTCCCCACCTTTTTCTGCAGAAGGAAATGACTAGCAGAATAAAGTTGGACTCAGGCCCACCTCTCATCACTGCTACTGCCTCAGTGGCCCAAGATAATGGTACAGCAGAAAGACCCAAAGTGCACCAGGAAATACAGCTGACATCCACTTATCTACCCACGTGAGAAGAGGCCTGTGCAGTCTGTGATAGTGCATACATACCATCAGTAGTATGGTGACATTTCTGTGTTGACGATGCTTAATAGACCAGTGAGAAGACCTCTGCTTGAAATATTTTATGCATGCATTTATAACAGAAAGAACCATGGCAAAGAAGGAAAAAAGAAAAGCCATGTAGTTTCTGGTCTTAACAAATGAAAGTATGGACTGATCAGTATAATCTCTTTAGAGTAAAATATAACTCAGTGCTAAGGATATATGACAGAAGAAGTTCCATAAATTTAGATATATATGAGAAAATGGTAACTAAGAATTTATCTTACCTTAAATAGACTATTGTCTACCTGCAAATCATTGTATATAAAATTCAAATGTCAGATTTTTTTTTTCCAGAAAACAAAACAGAGGCAGTACTTGAGGTCCCAGTGATTTCATGAAATACTACTGCCCAGGTCAAATCACACAACCGTAGTGATCCATCAGGTGTAGTGACAGTGTACAACAGTACAAAGTTAGTGACACAACAGAAGCTTAATTAAAGGATGTGGAATTGATACAAAGCTTTGTATATATTTTTGTTAATATACAAAGCTATGTAAAGATGATTGTAGGTTTTAATCCAAAATTGTCTTGAGTAAAGACAAAATTTCAGTTCTGTGCTTTTAAAAATTGGCAGCTTAGCAAAAATAACAAATCATAATTTACCACTGGCTAGAAAAATACCCCTGTTGCTTTCTCAAGTGAAACTGAGCAAAAATCCTTATCTCATTCAAACAGTATATTTTCCTGTTACATAATTAGAAATCAGGTGCATCTTTTTTTTTTCTTTTTTCTTTTTGCATTTCATAACATACCAAACTACAACTGGACACTGAGAAATCCTGTTCTTTCAACTGCTGATTCTTAAAATGTTCCCCCTTTCCCCTCCCACCTTTACCTCAGTTACAGGATTGAACATCACATCTAAAAAGGAAGGTATAGAATTTAACCACCAGAAACTTAGTGCAAGTTAATTCATCTATAGATTCAAGTACACAAAAACTCATCTCTAAAGCCTGAAGATACATGATCGAGAAAGAAACGTTTTGTCCTCAACCTCTGAGTTTGAATCACACACACAGATGAAATGAAGCCCAGAGCAAATGGACACATTCTGAAGCACCGTCCCCTGATGCTGAAAGCCAAGGACTCATAAAACCGTGTCCATCTGCTGATACTGGCTTTTATCAAGAGACATAAAGCCTGAGGGGGGTCTTTACAGAGTGGGTTTAAGAGGCATCTTGCTTAAAAAAAAAGAAAAAAAACCCAGCAAATGGGAAACCATCCTTAGCCCTGCATGGTTTAAGGTGTGCTCTGTTTTGAGCAGGGAGAAATGAGTAGTCAAAAACAGGCCTTAAATGGGACTCCTCAGAACTCTGCGAACTCGATCTCCATCAGCACCTCTGGGCTCTGTGACTCCCCCAGCAAGCACGTGCCTTATCACAGCCTTCGGACCAGCCACTCACACTCTGCTTTTAGCTCTCCCCTTTCCTGCTCTCCTGCTATTTCTCCTTAGTCCATTAGCAAATAGACCTTGCTGGTGCTGACATATTTGGCCCATCTTCCTTGTAAACACAGCTCACAGACCAGAAATTTCAGGATGAACCCGATAAATCCAGAGGACTTAGAGGACTTACATGAAAGTTGCTTATGTGAGGAAGGAGAGGAGGGGGATGTTCATTCATTTTCTGCATATGGAAAACAAAGAGAACTGAACTGAAAGGTGATTTCCAAAGAGATTTGAAATATTGTGAATCACATCACATCACAGCACCATTTCCAGTTTGGAGGTTGTAGCTTGCTTTTTCCATTTGAAAAGTTCAGCCCGATCCTCAAGATGATATTTGATGGTGATAATATCAAAATATTATATAAAATAATTCTGGAATTTCTTCAGCATCCAGAAAAAATTTAACATTGATTATTTTTATATGACTTATCTAATGGTATAAGATAAGTCATATCTTCCAATCTTTTGCATCTTAAGAATACCTGGTTGGCCTATACTTCCATTTATCATATTTAAAAGATCTAGTTCACCTGAAATCAGGAATGGAAAAGCAACATTGGTATAGCCTGTATCTGGGAAAACATTGAAATTAGTAGACAAAAAACACATTTGTTTAATTGCCTTAGGGCTGATTTACCCCAGAGTCTAGGGTGCTACTTGCAATTAGGACCAAAAGCCAAGAAAGTCAGGAGAGGTAACTGAGCTCAACCAAAAGAATGAAATGAATACAGAGTTTCAGAGACTGGTGAATTTGAATTCACTGAAAACTAAGTGCAACTATAAAATTGTGGGAGAGAAGCTTATTACTCTGTTTTTCTGAGTAAACAGGTATTTTGTTTTTTCCCAAAGAGCCTACTCCCTTCTGTGTGGTCTGCATTTTTCAGCAAGTGAGGCTGAAATCTTTTAGTATGTTCCTCTAAAAAGGAGGCAAATGCATTAGAAATTACTAATATTGATCATATTCCTTAGCAGAATATTTAGATACTTTGGCTAAAAATAACACTGGCTGATGATCTCTTTTAAATAGATGCTTTCCCAAAGATTGAAATTAGGTCTTTTGAACAAATGAAGAAATGAAAACAAAACAGAAGATAAACTGAATAGTACTAGTTTAGCAAGCAAATGGTGTCCATATCCAGCCTTTTTTTTTTCAGAAGAGGAAGGCAGAAATTATCTGCCACTAAAATAAGTCTCCTCTATCCTTGTCAGAAATCTTTCCATTGATATGCATGCAAATACTAGAACTGACAGTTACTTGCAATAGGAAAAAAAAACAAAAAACAGAGGTTATGGGAAGAGTTATTTATTATTGCTAGTCTGACATGAGACGAGATGAGATGAAAGTATCCAGACATTATTTACATGAAGTATCTTGTCTTGAAAGAGGATTTCATTTCCCTCTGCTGCTCCATGATTAGGAATACAAAACTGCTTAGAAAACACCAAATGTATAGGGAGAAGCAGCTCTTCCTTTCTTACCTCAAAAATGAAAATATGAGGAGGTCTACAGTAATCCTTTACTTGCACAAAAGTGATATTTACATCTTTGAAAATGCAGAATGCATTGTTCACAACCTAGTCTCTAGGAACTATATTTGTCTGTTAAATAAATAAACATGAATTCATTACATTTAAATGATGCTGAAATTATTAGACATGATGCACACTATTATTAGACTTGGTGCACAGTAAAACTGGTGCACGGTTTTGTAGTGGATATCAATCACATCTTTGATGTCCCTTGAGCAGATTTACACTTGTCTAGGTATGATGATCATTCAGTAGTAGGTACAAATGATCTGGTGCTTTCATTTCCGTTCTTAGTGACTGTATCAACAGTGTCAGAGATATTGGAAGTTAGCTCTGAGAGCTGAAGACACCTATTCAGCACTTCTGTATATATAAAAAAAAAATCCAGTGACAAGAGAAAATGCTTTGCCCTGAAATAATTTGTGTAAATTGCTAAGTGCGTATGACTTATTAAATAAGTCCTGTATAGGTTCTTCACTCTGAGGGTGGCAGAGCCCCGGCACAGGCTGCCCAGAGAGGCTGTGGAGTCTCCTTCTCTGGAGATCTTCCAAACCCGCCTGGATGCCGCCCTGTGCCACGTGCTCTGGGTATCCCTGCTGGAGCAGGGGGGTTGGACTAGATGATCTCCAGAGATCCCTTCTAACCTCAACTGCTCTGGGATTCTGTGATAAGTTAGGCTCTGTAATAAAAAGTACTTGGCTTGGATGTTGGTTGCACTGAAAAACTTTAAAGACTCAGGGACTTGAGAAGCATTGGAATTTTGAAGCAAGCCTTTCATTCCAAGTGGGTTATTTTTGCCTCAAGAGATGACCTACATTTTGTAGCTGTTATCACCGCACATATGGAGCTCATTGTACCCCTCTCTCTAGGTCAGCTCCTGAAGAGTGTGACCCTCCCTGTAGCAGCACTTACCGCTCAGCTCCAGCACGGGAGACTCTCAAACCCGCTCAGGCTTCCAGAGTTGCAACCAGTGCCTCTGTCAACCCTCTCTCCTGCTCTGTATGTCTGGAGCAGGTCCCAGGTCCCATCAACCTTTCGCACGCAGCACACACACGTGCTTTGATGGCTCACTGGGATTGCGCATGTCACCTGCAGTGGCGACACGCACTTTTTCACATCATACTGAAAATTCACGCAGTGGCTCAAAAGTTCAGCTTTTTCATTCATAACTCAGGGATTTCACATTGCTGTTTTGAATGGATGTGGTTGCAGTCTGCATTTGACTCATTGCATAGAGGAGACTGTGATGGAGGAGAGCTGGGTAAAAAATACTGAACCAGGAAAACATATTATTTATTCTATTAGAAAAAATATTTCTCCCTTCCTTCACCCTTTTTTGTCATCTATTTCACCTTAAGTCTGTCTGTTTAGCAAGGCCTTGAGGGTCCAGCCCAAGAAAGGATACCCACTGACTGCCAGATTCAGTGTGCAGTAGCCCTCTTGGGTCCTTTGGGCTTTTTCTTGCGCAGGACTTGGACAGAGCAGAGATGTGAGAGGCAGAAGAAGAAAAGTTTCTGCTTCTCCTCTCCAGGGTTTTTTTTTTATGGGAAAGTAGCAGAGGGCAGCTGTAAGAGAGCAAGATAAGGATAAAAGCAAATCTGAATTAGACCCAAGGAAGGAGAAAATGCTCAATATTCAATTCAGTGGTGGTTATCCATCCAGATGAGCCAAGGGATAATATAGAACACTTTTATAGACAAGACCAGCTTTAGAGCTGGAGCTCTTTAGCTTGGAGCTGCAGGAAAATAGTTTAATACTACCTGAATGCTGTAGGGAGAGGGTATCAATACAAACTGACAGATTAATACAGTCTACTGTGTCACAGTGTAATGGACGTGTGACATTGCTGTAAGAAAGCACTCTGGATTTGCAGAGCTAGGCAGGTAAATGAAATGTATCGTGTATCTAGAAGAGACAAAGGCATTTCTCTCTTTCATGAGACTGTACATGGCATCTCAGTGGGAAAAGGAGGTCCAGAACAAGGACAACTACTGGAATATATTGTTGAATAAAGAGTAGAATAGAAGAATGAAGGTAGGAATCTATTTAATCCAGCACCACCAACCCCAGATTTGTGCGCACCGGGGCTGGGATGTGTATCGCTACGTTTGCCACCAACAGGAGAACGTGCAGCCAGGGACCAGTGGAAGAGCAAGAGCTCATGCAACAAGTTCTGTTTGGAGCCAAACTTTGCCATTTTCTGCTGACAGTGCCCTGATGCCACATTAAGTGATGAGGTAGTGGTGATGATATTCATATCTAACTTTCACAGAACTTTTCTTTAAAACAATTAGATAGGCTATTTTAAACAGGGAGGCCAAAATCAGAATCTGTCTTTAATGAATGGGGAAATTAGTGCATGAAGGAGGACAGGAATTACCTATCATCCCCTAACAGCTAGGAATAAAACCCAGATGCAGATTCTTTAATGCTTCTGAGCTGAGGCTCCCTCTATCAGCTCATACAATGTCTTCAAAAAGCAGTAGGCAACCCAAAATCCTAAACCTGTTCTGTGTGGGATACGGAACAGCACTGTCCAATGACCTTGAAGGACCTACTGGCCCTCCTTTTGCCGTTCCCATGTGAAACTTACTTCAGAGAGCGGTTGGAGACGGCACAGGGCCTGCTGATCGCTGGCATCTGCAAGGCCATGAATCCAAAGCTGATGGGCTCTAGCAGACGTGGTGTTAACATGTAAGGTGTTCCCTTGAGCAGTAAAGGGGTTCCATTTCTGACTAACTACAAATTGGGGTCTGTGCGTCACAAATGACGCCCAACGTGGGGCTTTTGGAGTTGAAACTCGATGCCGATGGTGAATCCGCAGCTGGGATGGAGGAGACATACGCATGTGTGCGCTCTGGAGAGGCATCATCACCCTTCGCTGGATGATTGATGTGAGCAGCTGCAGCAGTTATGAACTGAGGCGGTCAGCTACAAAGGAGCAAAAGCTCCATCAAGAGACTTCACAGAGAGTTGGCTAAATTGCTGATACGGCTGAGAGACTATTGCCTGTGGTTCCCTTCCTCAGGTTTGTATCACAGCTCTTTGCAGGCAAAGGTGGGGGAGGAATTGGAAATGAAAAAGGACTGGCAGCTCGAAGTCCCTGAGGAAATTATTATCACTTGGAAATGGTGTATGCAGCTTTAAATGCTCTAAGACCCACAGAAGGTTACAAGCGTCTGCTGCCCCTGCTCCGTTCCCTCAAAAGCAGCAACAGCCTGAGCCTCAGTCTTTTGAAATAATCCCTAACCTGATGCAGGGAATGTGGGAGGCAGATCCGCCAGAACCTGACGATGCTTTTGATCCCGGGGAAACAGACCCTGACGATGGACCTGATTTGTGCCCACCGCTAACTCCAGTAAAGGTTATGGCAGCCACTGCCCCTACGGCAGGTGAAGTTTTGCAGCGCAGCGAAAGAAGTCAATGTCACGCATGTCACTTATTAGATCCCCTCCTTTTGCTCATGCTCAGTTACGACGTGAGGATATTCAGGAAGTCCAGAAATCGATGAGAGAATATGTTCTCCAGGTTTTGTTTATGGTAAACCTTATACAAGCTATAGGACAGTCTTATGCCATGTCTCCTTCTGGTTGGCGATGAATATTTAGAATGGTTCTGTCACCTGCACAATGCACCGCCTGGGCATCAGGACATAAGGAGCTTGTGACTGCACAAGCTGTGGATAACACTGCTGCTGGACAAGGTGTTGGAGAAAACGAGTTGCTGGGCCGAGGTAATTGCAGCACGCTGCACTGCCAAGAGCAGTATTTATGCGAGCCACGGATTTTACTATCACGGCCTTGCGAAAGGTGCCAGATTCAGACCGGCAAGCAGCATCTTGTGCAGCAATTTGACAGGGATCTCAGGGACCTTATGTTCAGTTCCTAGATTGGTTACAAACTGCTATCACGAGAAAAAATTGAACAAGAGGAAGCCATTGAGATTTTGCTATTTCAGCTTGCATTTGAAAATACAAACGCAGACCATAAGAGAGCAGATGATCCCATACATAATTCAGCAAAAACAATTGCCGATCTCAAGAAGGCTGGTCAGAACTTGGGATCCGAACAGCATAAAACAGAAATGCTCGCCGCTGCTTTAGCTCCGCACATAGTACTGGCATGGGCTGCACTTAAATGCTTTCAGTGCGGTCAAGAGGGGCACGTGAAGTGGGATTTTCCCCAGAATAGAAAACAGAGGCAAAATACGAAACAACCACCTACGCAGCTGTGCCCAAAGTGCGGAAAAGGGTATCCCTGGGGAAACCAGTGTCGCTCAGAATTTGATGAGCAAGGAAATCAGATCCAAGGAAACAGGAAATGTGACGCAAGACACATCTTCAAGACCCGCTTGGATGCTGCCCTGTGCCATGTGCTCTAGGTGGCCCTGCATGTGCAGGGGGGTTGGACTAGATGACCTCTAGAGGTCCCTTCCAATCTCAACGATTCTGTGATCTTAATCTATATAATTAATAGTTTATGCTTTTATGTACATTGATCTTCACCTATATGATTAATATGGATATCCAATATGGAATATTATGGATATTTGTATATGCAGTGAGTATACCTATAACCCTAGCACAAATTTACTGGGTTCATATAATTGAACTGCCATTATTTTGACCACTGACATGGTGGGATTCATCCCCTCAAACTGGCAAAAATGCGTTTTTAAGAAAAAAAACATTTTTAAGAAATGCTTCTCAATTATTGTACAGTGCCTACTAATAGCAACTATTTTCAGGCTAATTTGACCTTTCTTCACACCCTGCAGGTTATGGTACTCACTTCACATCCATATGTGGGTTTTATTAGCAACTAATCTGAGTATCACAAATTGTAATGTTTTGCGTAATAAGAAAGTACTAATCATATAAACAAAAAAAAGGGAGGGAATGTATATATCAATAAGCATATGGATATATATAAAAATATAAAATGACTATATATTAAAATATGAACAAAATAATTATATTAATATAAAATATATTATGAATATATACTATATATGAATATGTATGAATAATATTTATATAAATATAAAATATATTATGGATATATATAGTTCATAAATATGATTATATATAAATATAAGCATACAAATGTATATAGAAATATGTGTATGGTTATGTATATGGATATATATATGAATAAATATAATTACTTATATAAATACAAGATATATAATATGATTATATATAAAATATGAATAAAATTATATATAAAATATGAATAAAATTATATATAAAATATGAATAAAATTATATTTGCTTATATAAATAAAATATGCAGGCTTTGATGCGAAGACCGCAAAAGGCTGAAGCCCAAATCATGGCAGCTCCTTCTGTTGACAGCCTGGCTAAACAAAAAGCAGGGAGATGTGGGAGATGGTGCAGTCTGAGACCAAACAGCACTCTCCCACGACCTTGAAGGACCAGTGCAGACTGGTCCTTATTTGGCTGTTCCCGTGTGAGACTGACTTGAGAGAGGATTTGGAGACAGCACAAGGGGCCAGCTGATCACTGGCATCTGCAAGGCCACGAATCCAAAGCTGACTGACTCTAGCCTCGTGGTGTTAACACATAAGGTGTTCACTTGAGCAGTAAAGGGGTTCCAATTCCGATTAAGTAATTGGGGTCCATGTAATCATTCGCCACAGTTCTGGCAATTTAAAATCCTCTCGAGTCAATGGGGTGAACGCATTTCTTGGTAAAAGACCAGTGGTATCATTGCTGCATAAATACACCACCTGTGATATATAAGTGACAAAAATGAGTGCTCTTAAGGGTTCTTTCTCTATATAATATCTGTAAAATGATTAATATCAATATTTAATTATTTGTGATTTATATGGAAAGAGCAGGTTTAATTAAGGCTGTTCTATTCACATGAAAACCTTGAGCTCTTTATTCATCTTGGTTTCTTTCAGTTACAGAAATGAGTCCGTTAGTGATTTAGCTGTAACCTGGCAGAAGTGAAGCTGTATCTACGATCGGTATCTGACAGACTGACTGGGAGTCGCTACAGTAACTGATTAGGACATGGTGTACTAAAAAAAAAAAAAAAAAAAAAAAAAAAAACAAAAAAAAAAAAAAAAAAACCACTTCTGGGCTGAATTCGGGCCTGGAGAACAGCAGATGGATGGGGCTCAGGTGCATCAGAGGGTGGGTGTGTAAGTGTTCAAATGTGCAGTGAACAAGCTGTAGAGGATATGTATAGACTTGAAGATTCAGAAATCTCCCACTTTGGCAGAGTAGGCACATTGAACACCCCGCAAATGCAAAAGCAGAGATGAAATCTAGTCAAAAGCAAAGCAAAATCTAATTTTATACATTAATTTGTTCCAGCTGTGCTCGCTGGGCCTGGTTTAATCCGAACCATGGGTTTAATGAACTTGTAACATGACTGTGCCTGAAAGCCTTACAAATTTCTCCAAAGTCATGGACTTGGTACTGTTACAGTCCTTTCTCTGGAGCAGCCAATAGTGGAAAGTCTTCCCATTCACAGAATCCCAGAATGGCTGAGGTTGGCAGGGACCTCTAGAGATCACCTAGTCCAACCCCCCTGCTCCAGCAGGGACACCCAGAGCACGTGGCAC